>PVKA01008409.1:20061-73272 GCA_004027165.1 Ctenomys sociabilis
TTTTTTTTTTTTTTTTTTTTTTTTTTTTTTTTTTTTTTTTTTTTTTTTTTTTTGTCTTTTTTGAGACAGGGTCTCACTATGCAGTTCAGGCTGGCCTTAAGCTCACTTTGTAGCTCAGGCTGGTCTCGAACTCACAACAATCCTCCTGCCTCAGCCTCCCGAGTGCTGGGATTACAGGCCTGCGCCACCACGCCCGGCTCCATTTTGGATTTTTAACCTTGAGTTTTTCGGGTGCCTCCCCTCTCTCTCATCTGATACTGATAACCTAAATATCAGACTTCGTATGACATTAACAATAAGAATCTTCAGTTAAAATTCTTTCTTCAAGGGGGGTGTAAGGTAAAATGTACTAAAATATTTTTGTATCAAATAAAATGTTATTTTTACAGCAAATTTTATTGTTTGAAGCACATATTCAACTTTTGATTAAGAAAATGATTAGTTTGATTTTTCTTTATTTTAACCACTATTCGAATTCAGGTTGATGGAACTAAATGAGAAATAGTACTGGAATCTTGATAAATTGTAATTAAGCATTTACCGTGTTTCTCTTTGCCTTTAGCATGCAGCGACCTGGAATTCAGAGAAGTGGCCAACAGATTACGGGACTGGTTCAAAGCCCTTCATGAAAGTGGAAGCCAAAACAAGAAGACAAAAACATTACTAAGGCCCGAAAGAAGCAGTAAGATGTCTAAATTGATGTTTTGTTTTGTTTTGAGATGAGACTTTACACCTAAGGAATTCATTAGAACAACACTACTTCAGTGCTTATCCTTTGCTAACATACTGATCAGAATCAGAATGCTGCTCCTCGATGCATCGCAGAAGTGTTTTGCAAGGAACAGAATCATGAGAAAATACTGATAAATGGAACATAAAATATTTTCTCAGAGAGAAATTAGATTCTTTTTAAAAATTCAGACACAAATATTTTTCAATATTTTATCAAAGCAATAAAAAAAACTAGCATGACAGAAATAATGATAAAATTTTGGAATGAAATTTTTGCATCGGTATTCTTAGAAAACACATTCAGTCCTTCCTGAATGGTAACACATTTCAAGATTGTGTCTTTGTACTTCTTAAATTTGGCTCTGTACATAATCGATCTGTGGACAACAGAAAACATCTATAAATGAAGTGTAGTGGCTGAAGATAAATACAAGAGCAATGAATACTTACAATATTCTTTAATAATGTAGATAATGGTCTCACATTTGATTTCTTAGAAATATACATGGCAGGGCTGGCACGATAGCTCATGGACTAAACATTAGGTTCGATCTCTGGCACTATATGCTGCACTGCCCTCGCCTCAGAGGGGGCTGAGCCAGGCAATGAGACTGGGCACGGTGGCACACCCCTGTAATCCCAGTGCTTGGGAGGCTGAAAACAGGAGGATCACTATGAAACTGGGCTGTGTAGTGAGACAATGTACCAAATACACACATACAGATATAGATCTGTATCTGTATAAAAGGTTTCAAATTTAATTGATAAAAAATAATATTGAAACATGAGTTTAAGGGGCAGGGAAATAGCTCAGTAGAATAAGCGCTTGCCTGGCAAGCAGAGGGTCCTGAGTTCAATCCCTGGTACCAAAAAAAAAAAAAAAAAGAAAGAAAAGAAACATGGGTTTAATCTATTAAATATTGAAATATTTCCTGTGTAAAGTGCAAGAGAAGGTGAAATGGCTGCAGTTACAGTATATGCCACATCTCTAACTCACAAAGAAATGCCCGTGTGTTGTCTTCATGGTTTCTCAGAGAGGCAACAACATCCATTGTCACTTGCAACCCTCAAAGGGTAATGTTTAAACACATTGAAAGGAAACCAAAGTCATCTACAATTCATATATTTTTAAGTGCTATACATTTTTTACTATTAAGGAATTTGTTATAAGCTTAACTTTTTCTTTATGAATCTTATCTATCTCAAAATAATTTAATATAATACTGCAATTAAAGTGTTACCTTTAGGTATGAGGATAGTCTTTAAATATGTGATAAATATAAATAAATATATATATATTATATATATATGTATTATATATATACGTATATATATATACATATTGAATTTTAGCTAGAAATTATAGTAATTCATCCTTTAGAAATGGTTCTCAAATTCACTTTTGAATTTATTGATTAAATTGTACATTCTCGGCAGGTGCTCTATATGTACAAGCATTTCAGTCTGAACTTATTTCAGAGATATAACATTAATTAGTGTATTTTTCCTGATCCTAAAGGAAATTGCTGTAGGATGAATGAGTTTCTTACAGAAGCTAGCATATTGATTTTTTAAAAAATTAAAAAATTCATATCCATGTCTCTCCAATAATCCCTCTTGAAAACAGTGTGTTCTGAAATTTCTCCTACAAACTCGATTCCAAACTAATTTCCTGAATAAATTTAAGAGTAGATCAAAGAGAGCTCGTTAAGCGCTGAGCGAAGTGCCTGCTTAATCACGCACACTCATGATAGCGCCTACTTTTCTAGGCCTTTGCTTCAAGAAAAACCATGAAAGTCCTGTGAAATAGTGGATCGCTTCTGAGAAGCTGCCGTGGCGGTGGCTTCCTGAATTGTACAGGAAGATGAAGGTTTTTGAGTTATTTGTGCTTTTCAAGTAGTCAGCGCTACCCAGGCATACTTCTCAAAAGAGATTATCCTCTAGAGCGCAGGGAGCAATTTCATAGACAAGAAATACTCCGTTCACCTCCTCAGGTCAGGGTACTCCCAAGGTGAATTGTTCTGTAACTCCATCATGTATAACTTGGTAACACACAGATCAATCAGCATCATACTGCCCATATCCTTTAAAGAGAATTGTTCCTTCATTGTTAGTATGGTGATAATCTACTTACCTTATCTATTATTTCTTCCCATCAAATTACTGGAAACTCAATGAAGTTAGAGATGTTTACTCATCATCGTATTGCTAGATTCTGGAGTTTTTACCGTACAGTATTCACATATCAGAAATGAACAGACAGAATGAATGAACGCTGGGGACATGGTTCAGTGGAATAAGCACTTCCCTAGCAAGCACAAGGGCCTGAGTTCAATCCCTGGTTCCGCAAAAAAAAAAAAAAAAAAAAAAAGAATGAACGAAGAAGCAAAGAACCCATCAATGTGCTGCATTGTGCAGTAATACTGCATTTAAATAAATCAGTATCTTAGGATAAGATTATATACTATACCTTTGATTTTCTCCATAAATGTGAATGCTACTACTGGATGCATTTGCTTCTACGAAAAAAAAGAATTCCAACATGAGAAATAAAAGGATAAAATGTACATTCATTTTGAATTGCAAATGATAATGTGTTGCTAAATGCTTTGTAAAAGGCTTAGGCACTTCACATTTCTGCTAGAGAGGTGCAGAGTTAACTTTCGACAGCTGCCAACAGGCCAAAATTATTTCCAGTCTTCTGACCTTTTCCATTTTCTGTTACCATATTTCACTTTACTTTTAGTATGTATTTCTTTTACTTTTGATACATATTTCTTTTATGTGTAGAGAATAATTTAAACAGACTATTAGATAAAAATCTTTTATGCTGTGAAGAAAATACTTCATAAATTATGTCTGTTAGTCTTTTTAATAATGAAAAAAGCCTATTGTGATTGGATTTATTCAGATCCTTCTAGAATTTTTGGCAGGTTTTGCCTCACGTGTTAATTGTTCTTTTTATACAACATATGGATTTATATCTGTGCTATTAATAAATATACTGTACATCATTGTATGTGCCTTATTTTTTATGTTTTACCATACTTAAAGATGTCTAGCACAGAATGTACTCTGTTTAATAGTAGTATTGCATTTCTACCTTCTACTTTTTGTCAAACTTTCCTCATATCCTTTTCACATTTCATATTCATTTTTCCTTATTAATTGTATTTAATTACCTTATATATCAACACCCAGAACTTGATTTTAATTGAGCTTGTTTCATATGACACTGAACCAAATCTGGTAATTCATTTTGAATTACGAAAAATATGAAGAAGCCAACATAAAGCAGAGGATCTATTTTAAAAAGTTTGTCTTTTGGACAAATCACACCAAAGTCCTTGAATTTTGCTGTCTTAGGTCCTTTCCTCACTGCCAAGACAAAATTCTTAACTCTCAGAGTTCAAGAAGCAACGTGGCACTTAGCTCACAGTTTATAAAGGTTTCAGTCCCTAGTCAGCTGGCCCCAAGGGAGGGTGGCACTGGCAGAGGAACATCATGAAGGAGAAATAGTTATGATGGGCATAAGGCAGCCAAGCAAGCAAGGGACCTCGTACTTTGTTTCTGCACCTTTATATTCTTTCTAGGGTATGAGGATTAAAACAGGTGCCAAGCCAACCTGTGGACTGATGTAGTAATCACATAGCCTTAATCCAACCCCCTGAAATCCTAACATGGCACCACAAATCAATCATACAATATGGATCCAGCTGTCTCTGAAATATATCCATCTATGATGCCATGAGGCCTTGGGGGCACCGAAACACAAGACAAAGCACTTGCTTTCTGTAGTTTAAGAGGGGATCAAAAATTCAACAGAACTTTATTGCAACAGAGATAAAAATCCAATTTATATTTACCAGGATAATAATTGATTATATATATATATATATATATATATATATATATATATATATATATATATATATATGTATGTGTGTGTGTTAGTTATCACTAAAAAGACAAATAATTTATCTGCTGAATCATGTATAACCTCTAAAATTTACATAGATTCACTGCACATGATTTGTAACAGTCACTTTATTTTAGGACAGTATTATATTTTAACAAAAGATTATCTTATATGTTCTCTATATCTTGGATACAAAGCTCTTTTTCTTAAAAAAAGTATTACATAATTTTAATTGCAGTAATTTAATTTTCTAAAGAAAACTATGAGGAGAATAATTATAAAGGGTACTGCTCAGCGTTTTGAAGTAAATTAGCACTGTTTATGAATATATATTTTATACTTTTATAGCCATATGACTCTTCACAGTGTATCTTCTCAATACTGCAAAAATGAGCGCAGTTAACAGATATAAATATGTAAGCTTCTCTAAGGTCATAAAAATAACTGGCTACATTGCATAAATTTTATTATTTTGTACTCATATCCTTATTTGAGAGATAGAGAAGAACTATTATTTAGTTTTATGAACAACAACGAAAAACATCATTTGGCCAGAGTTCAGTTAATCTCTCTAGACCCTGGAGAAAGGAATGGGGGATGATGAAAGATGGCATTACTTCTTCCTTGTCCCCTCTGCCCCCCATATCACCTCTCATACCTTGGGGAAAGGGTTAATGCCTTAATCTACAAAGGGAGAGAACAATATTGAAAGAGTAACTGGTAAGTTAGGGCTGAGACACCTACTGACATTCCTTCCCAGTTTTTTACAGCTTTTTGGGCATGTAATTGGGGGTGAGAGGAGTTGGGAGGTGTAAGTGTTTTTTCCCCATTTTTTATTGTGGTAAATAATGAATTCATTGTAGGGTAGTTATATATTTTAAATAAAGTGTTTTTATCTGAAAAAAATTTGTTTTGTACATTTGATATAGATAACAAATTAAGTATCAATTAAGAAATACTCACTTAGGAAAAGTATAAGATTTGAAGTTACTCTAAGAGTTAAAAAAATTTATGCTAATTAGTCAAAAAGATAATTACTGCTGAAATAAAGTTCATAACCTGAATAATTTAAATTAGGTTAAAAACACTTTATGTTGTTTATAACTGTAAATATATTGCACATGCAATATTGACTAATTTAATCAGTAAACCTGTAGAAGAACTGTAGGGAAAATGTACCAAAAGAGAATAACATGTGTTGGTATATAATAAATATTCAGAACTATAAATTCAGAGTGATTATTTTTAAATTAAATGTCTGTTTTGTCAACTTTTGTTTTGTTTTACTAAATTAAACCCAGAACCTTAGCACTGAGTACTATCTCTAGCCATATTCTATTTTATCATGTTTCATTTCATTTTTAAGCAGTGTTTCTCTAACCCTAAGTTGAATGTCAGTCTACCTCAAATTCCAAGACTGTTAGGGTTGAAGACATGAGCTCTACACTGGCTTCAAAGGTTACTGAATTTTTAAGACACTTAAAATATTGATAATAAAGTATTAATATTTTTAATTCCTGGAAAGTTTATCAATTTTCGCTTCATATAAGCAGTCGTTTATCTTGTAGCCAACCACATGAGAGATTTCCTGAAGCAATATTATAATTTACCTTGCAGCAGTGTCTGGGGTTAGGGATATGACAGTGCTAACTCAAGCAGGTGAAAAACACAGTCCCTTCTTCTTGGGAGACAAAACTCCGTCTCTCACAATTTGTGCTCATGTGTTTGTAGACTGCAACACCCATTTTATGTAAGAAAATAATCAGAGATTGAAGGAGATGCTGGCAGTAGAGTTTGCTGCATTTGAGCAGAGGATCTTCCATACGCTCACCTAACTTCACTTTTGATATAGAAAAGTGCCGGCACCAAAAGGGAAAACCATGTATGCCTGGTGTACTGATTAGATGTTACTAGCATTTTTCAGTTCTCTAAAAATATTTGTTATTGCTCTATAGTGAATAGAGCTATATATTCTTGAATTACTACTGACAATAATTCTATTTTGTTTTGCTTTGGTCTTTTGGTACTGGGAATTGAACTCATGACCTCCCGGTTGCCAAGCAGAAATTGCCATAGAGCTATGGCCCTAGCTGTGTAACAATTGTAATAATGAAAGAAGAAAATTATCTGTCATTTTAATACAAATATATACTTTATTTAATACAACTTACACAATATATATGGAGGTTTATAATTAAGCATCAGGATTGTAATAATAAAAAGAAATATGCAGGAAAGGGTTAAAATTAATATTTATTCTTGGTTTTACGAGTAGGAATATTTAAAAACAAATATCTATTCTTTAGTGTGTAAATATTTCCTTTGAGATAGATCTTTCGTATTCTGATGAATATTTACCAAAGATGTCCTTTAAATTATGAATGTAATTTTCATTAAAGTGATTAATTTTTGCTTTACTGCAGATCTTGCTTTCTGTGCATTAAGATAAATATGAAGAGAATCTGTAATTTCTTTTTCTGTTCTGGGGATTGAACTCAGCATGCTAGACAATCCTTGTAACACTGAGCTATATTCCCAGCCCTGTATATAATTTCTTTGAAAATACTATCAGTTTTTATGCCTGTGAGATTAATTTTGAGGACATATAGTAAAATGTTAATGACTGACTTCAGCAGGTGAAACTGAGCTGTCAAAAATCTTTGACAGGAAGAGAAGTCAAGCATGGTTACCATGCATGTGCTGTCATCAAAGTATATCCTTAAATATTCCAAAGAGTTCAGCCCTCTACTTCAAATAAATCACTAGTGATGGGATGGTTTGCAGACCTGGAGCACTGTGGCACCATAGATGCAATCCAGAAAGCTGCCTGGAAATATCATCCAAAGTAGCATAAGTATGTGCACATTGGGTCCATCCTTTTGGAATTACTAATTTGGGGATTTTTTAAAAAAACACTAATATCTAAGGCGCAATCTAATGGAAGACCCTCTACATGCCAGTATTTTCTGTAAGTTAGTCTGTGACAATTTAAGTCTACATTTTTTTTCTTTCCATGAGTGACTCATACCTTTTATCATTTTGTTTCAGTGTACTGTCCCATTACACTGAGTAAAATTGTGGACCATGTCCTGACCTCGTTTGTTTCCCGTGAACAGTATCTTACAACTCAGCATCATAGCATTGTCATTATGTGTATGTTAACTATGTAGCTACGGTGTCAGTTAAGCTGAATGTAGAATGGATCATATGTTCTCTAATTTTACTTTTATCTACCCTTAAACCAGCTGTTAATTTGTGACTTTCAAAGCTAACTACTGTCAACTGACCTCTGTAAGTTCTAATAAGCTTTATAGAGCTGCTGGCCAATGTAACTCCTGAGAGTCAAGGCACTTGTTTCACTCTGGTGGTTACTTGACTTAGAACCCTCTGCACCCAGCTATCTGTGGGCAGACTCCCTTACTTTACCAAGTTCTGCTCAAATAGCCATTGTTACCATGATCTCTGCTCTGTCCAGCCTCTATAAAATAAAACCCCCAGCACATGAGTTGTTTTTATGCTGCTCTGCCTTTTTTCTAGTATATATTACTAAATGATATAAACATGTGAACCATAAAATTTTCTCTCTTTTCCAAATATTATGCAAATTTTAAGAGGCCAGAAATTTTCCAGTGTGAACTGGCCAAGTAATTGAAATAACAGAGGGAAGCCCAACCTGGAGGCAATAACAATTTGTTTTATCAATAAATGAATAAATCAAATCAGAAATTGTTAATCAAGATAGGGCTGTAATGGTAGAAGAAAAATTAAGGACTGTATAACAACTTCTTCAGGATCTCTGAATGACATGGAGTCTGAGGGAGGGCAAGGCTTTTTTCCCAATAAAAGGGAAGAGGAAAAGGGTCAAGACTTGAAACTTATCTGAAAATACGATTTAGCCCTACTGGAGAGACAGATTTCCTTGGAAATGGAACATAGTTTCATACAGAAAGAGGAGCTGCCTACCTCATTCACTGGTGTTATGGTTCAGATCTAGAACATCCCCAGAAAGCTCATGAATTTGCAGGTGGGCATGGTGAGGGTGATTTTTTTTCCTTTAAATTTAATTTTTAATTAATTATTTCCTTTTTCTGTGGCAGAACCGGGGATTGAACTCAGGCCCTTCTGCTTGCCAGGGAATTGTTTATTCACTGAACCATCTCCCTGCCCCCTAATTAACTATTTCTATTGTCACATTTTAGATATACATGATGATCATAATGTTCAAAAGGAATTTATACCAACACATGGTATATTTAGATTCTTTTTTCTTTCTGATTTTCCTCCACTTTCTTCAATTTTTTTTCTCTTCTTTATTTACAAAAAGCTTTGTTTTCAGTTTTTCCTTTTATTCTGCTTTTCTTTCCTTCCTTTCCCCCATCCTCTGTTTCTCTTACCATTTGAATGTTTTCTTCTTGTTTCACATTATCCAGTATATATTTTGATCTTCATTTACTCTTTATGTTTAGCACATCAGGAAAAGAAAGTAATCCTTGAACATATGTGTGTGACTAATTTCATTTAAGAGTGTGGTCTCAAGGTGTATCTTTTTTTACCTAGAAATGCCTTGAGTTTGGGCTTTTTGGTGGCAGTGTTAATAAATAACACAGGAAGAGAAAACAATTTGCCAGCTATTCCTCAGTCAAGAACTAATATTAAGTGTATATGAATAGCTAAAATATTAGACCTCTCAAAATTAAAGATCCAATTAAAAATGAACAACTCAAATGAATAGAAACTTCTCAGATTAAGAAATATAAACAGAAAATAAATAAATGAAAAAATATTCAGCATCAGTCGTCATTCAAGAGATGCATAATGAATGGTTGTTATCAAGAAATCCAATAGCATATACTAGTGGAGTTGTGGGGGGAAAGGGACCCTTTACTGTTGGTAGAAATGTAGACTGGTACAATTACTGTGGAACTCAGTGCAAAGATTCCTCAAAAAACTAAAACTGAAGATTTCATTTGACCCACCTACTCTGCTTGGCATATTCACAGAAGAATTAAAAGCATCATACCACAGTGATAAATGCACACCCATGTTTATAGTGTGTATGCAATGGCTAAGCCTTGGAAATAGCCCAAATTGCTGTCAATCAGTGAATGGATACAATCATAGAATGGATACAAAAGATGTGGGGAACTTTCATACAGTAGAAAGTGATTAACTTATAGCTGAATATGCTGACTGTGCTGCTAGAAGACGAGATCTGGTTAGGAACAGGCTTAGGCTGGAACCCCGAAGATATGTGTCCCTCTGCCACTCCTCCCTCTCCTCTCTGATTCCTTGAGGCCCAAGGTTGGCCGTGCTTTCATCTGTCACCCTCCTCTGCCATGCTTGGAGCCAGCCAGTCTTGACCTGAAATTATGGGCCTAAATAAACCTTGTCTCTCTAAGTCCTGTCTATTAGGTGTTTTGTTCAGAAAGGAAAAGAAACTAAAAGAAGTGTTTATAATGTTAACATCACTATATATTTTACATTGGTTAAAAATCTTACTAATATAGTGAAAAGAAGTATTGTTCTAATAATTATTGTAGTAGCTGTTTGTAGTTTTCCAACACAATATGATCTTAAACAGAAATTTTCATTATGTAAATCTTATTATAACCTTTACTCAAAGAATTTTACAAAGGATAGATTTTTGTTCATATCTTGAATAGTATAAACATTTCATAAATAAATGGTTAGATTTGATGCAAAATATCAGCTAGTCACAGTTTTTAAACAAAGTATACCATTATTGTTAACAACTAAAATATATATTTAAAAAATCATGATTCTTGAATATGTTTTATTTGGATATATTTTAAAGCAATCACAGAGATAAGATACAAAGGAATAATCATAGCAACTAAAGAGATAAAAATCTTCAAATGAGTTTTGTGATCAAAATGTTAAGAAAAGGGGCAAATGTATCTTTGATTCAACCATCATCACAAAAATACATATTTGAGTCCTTATGAAGTAAGTATATCTCTTATCTACTATAATTTATATGCCTTGAATTTACTTTGTTGTGAACATCTCCAAAACTTATACAATAGAACTACTATACCCCAGTTTAAAATTTGGTCACAATTGAGAATATCTTCCTCTTAGAAAGCGATAGCCTATTAATTTTCCTTTTATCACTTTGGAAAACATCAGGACATGAATATCACAAGCAAAATCCTCCGATTAGCAGTCTGAGTTAGATCAAGATAAGGTCTCAGTGTCAGTTTTCTATGCAACACATGTTCTCTTCTGTCAGATAAAATGATGTTCTTATTCATACATTCAGAGTAAATGAATTCATTCCAACTTCGTACCAAGATAGTGCTCACTTTATGTCATGGTGGTTTCACATTGAGAGTTATATTGGAATCAAATGATTTAAAAATAATGTCCCATTTAAATGCAATTATAAACCGTCTAGTTATAGCAGGAAACTTCATCTTTTGAAAACAGATTTTTAAAGATGGTAGATAAATTTTCTCATTTTAAGCAATAAAATTAAAGATCCAAATCTTTGCTCATTTTGGTGGTTTTAATCATTGAGACATCTGGCATTTTCTTCTTTTATTAGGTAGACACTATAAATCTACATAATAAAATTTAATTATGTACTTACATATAACGAAGGTACTATCTTAGTATATAGATAATGAAATTTTTCAGGAATAGTCTGTCATGTTTAGCTAATATGTGGATTTGTTAGATTAAGTGGCAATTAAATTAAAAAAGATATGAAGTGAATGATACATTGCAGTGAAATTATTGTTACATTATTATGTTTTGGAAAGTTATCAAACTGGATTTTCCAGAAACCAAGCTTCTTTTGGCTTGCAGTCCTCAGGGACTAGATTGCTCCATACAGTAAAAAATAAAATTGCTATTAGCTTTCACAAGTAGGATATCATTAGGGAGTAGGTTACAGACACTCATGTAATGAGTGAGTTCTGTTTCCATCACTAGGCTGTGCAATGAATTAGTTACTAAGTGAGGAATTTTGTCTGGTGTGAATATTATAAGACTCCGAACAAAGAAATTGTCAAAGAAAACTCCAACTTGATGACCTTGCTTTTATTTGTATAACCATTACATACAGAACTATGATGTGGCACAGAATATAAAGGTAAACCACAAATGCTAATTCCCACCAGCAGGCATATGCCAAAGTCTAAATGATCATTAAATAGATAGGTCTGTGTCAGACATCATATCATCAAAATAGTTCAAGAAAAATAATTTTTCTTAAGAACACATGCTGTCCAGTGGCCTTTAAGTTAAAACACAACAGCCACCAACAAATCATCCCATTGGCTGGGTTCAGGCAATTTTGACTCTGTACTTGTCAGAAAAGACAAGAATAAAAGAGTCAGAAATTCCCAGGTATCTTAGGGTAGAGTAATGATATAGGCAGTGCTCATCAGTAAGGGATGTAATCCAGATAGGATATCTGCGAGTCAGTAAAGCTCTGTTTCCGCATTTCCTCACGTGCCCTTTCCTGGCGTCTTTAGCAATTTCCATGAATTCTTCAGGGTCACGTGGATCTCATGGTTGATATTGCTGGAAACTGTGTTTTGAATTTGCAGTTGTTGCTCTTTCATGAAGGAGCTTCTGCAGGTCACTGCAAAGAACCAGTGAAATTAAGATATTACTAATAAGACACCTTGGAACCATGAACCTGCTTGCCTCTGCGAAAATCATCAGAAATGCCAAATATTCTTGACAGTGAAACTGGCATCAACGGAGTCCTGCTTTGTGTGCCTCTGCAGGAAATGCCTTGGAGGATAGAAAGACGTAGGAGGTGTATAAAGGAGGGGATTATCCAGAAGCACAGGACAAAATTTAAACACAGAAAAAATCACAAAGAAGAGCAGTGATTCTTGTTCAATTGTTTCCTGAGACTGGAGCTGTATAGATAGCCCTTGAGGAAATATGTGCGTCCAGAGGACATGAGGCGTCTCTGCACACCCCGCAGGCCCACCGATAGCATCCCTTCTGAAGAGTTTGCTTGCATCTGACGATTTACTTAGTTCAAATGAATCCGCTTTATCCTGACCTGAGGAGCTGTGGGAGCAAGCAGTGCTTAGAAGGGAGCCCAGTGCAAACAGCGCCCTGGGCCTAGTTCTTGTCCAGGGCCCAGCTCTCCCGTCTGTGTCTTACGTGATCAGCAGGTCTCGGCAGGCTGTGCTCCTGATCACTCTCTTCTACATCACAATGGAAAATTGCACATATTCTGGTCATTCAGGCAAAAAGAAAACTCGATCTCACATGAAAACCTTTGTCTTTACATGGATGCTGTACTTATTTGCACAGCCTTTTTACTGAACATGATGAAAACACAGTAGCCTACAATACCCTTTGTTTAATGACTGAGTTGCATTACTACAACTAGATCATTCAATTAAATTGTTACCAAATGAAGAGTTTTACATAGCATATACATTATAAGATTCAGAGCAAAGAGGTGTTCAAAGGGGAAAGTTCAACTTGATCACTTTGTTTTTATTTGAATAACTCCTATGCAGTATGGTAACAGGTAATGAAACATAAAGCTACAGTACTATACAATAAATAGTGTATAAACAAGATGCGCTGTAAAAAAAAGATGAGGCTCAATCAAAAAGATATATAAGGGCCAGCCAGATAGCTCAATTGAATAAAGCACCTGCCTAAGCAGGCGCAGGCACTGGGGTGTGACTTTCACTGTCCCATCCCCACCCCTGGGGCACACTGAGAAAGCCACTGGACCTGAGCACAGTGTTGAGTGCCTGTAACACTAGTGCTTGGGAGGCTGAAAACAGGAGGATCACTATGAGTCTGATCTGGGTATGAGACCCTGGAGACCCTATAGACCCTGTACTAGATAGATAGATAGATAGATAGATAGATAGATAGATAGATAGATAGATAGATAGATAGACAGACAGACAGACAGACAGACAGACAGACAGACAGACAGACAGACAGACAGACAGATAGATAGATAGATAGATAGATAGACAGAGAGTTAGACAGATAGATAGATAGATAGATAGATAGATAGATAGATAGATAGATAGATAGATAGATAGATAGAGATGCAGAGCACCATACAAAAGATAGACTGTATATAATTGCAATCTGTTTTCAATAAAAAGAATATCATAGCAAATAAACATGAAACAACTCACCCCATCAAAAAGTAACAAACATGTGCAGAAGGACTTCACATTGCAATTGTATACTTTATACCTTCAATCAGTTATAACATATACATATGTGTTACATTTTTACCTAATGCAAATGATTAATGTGCAAAATCCTTAGATGTTTGTGTAATAGGTGTCTTGAAACCATCAAGAACTAGTAACTAAAAACAAGGGAGAAAGTGTAACTAAAAAGGAAACAAAATACATGAAAAGCACAATTATAGGTCACGTAATAGGCGAGCAAGAGGCTGGCTACATGCTGTTGCAATCCCTGACTCATATGCTAGCCAATACAAAAGTAGTTAATCCTATGATGAATCCTTTGAGACACTAATGAGTGTTATTCTCAAAATTCCATGGGAAGAAAATATATGTAACTTAGCATATCTTGATTTTTTAATGATCTCATAATACACATGTTAATTGTAAAATAATTAAAGATGTATTTTTTAAAACAATATGTCGACGTATAGGAGAGTTAGTATCCTTACACTGACTCCATTCATTCTCCCAGTGAGGTAAAAACTGTTAGCAGCCTATCACATGTAACCCTCACATCATAACCCGTGTTTTTCATACCTATTTTTCAATAAGATGTATACATGTGCATTAACTTTATTTTGCTATTGAGGGTTGGCTCCCAGGACTTGTAGCAAGTCTCAGTCTCCAGTCATTTTTTATTTTTATTTTTCCTCACAAAATCCTGACCTCTGTAGTGTGTCATCCCAACTATATATGCAATTTTCTAAAGCTGTCGATAATTTGTGAATATAATGGCAAATGATAATGTGTCAATAAATTATATTTTGCTTAAAATATGTCTTTGCAATCATTCAACTCATGAACCCATGTAATTTTCAGCAGGGCTAGAGATTATATATATATTTTTTTTTCTTACTGTTAATGCTATCTACTATGATAATTTTTTTTCCTTATAGAATCTTTTACATGATTTTAGGTCTTTTAAATTGCTAAGGTTTATTTTATGACCTAGAATGCTTCACAAGCTTCTGAAAGAATTTTGGTTATCATTAGTTGTCGAACTTTTCCATCAACATAAATTATGTCAACCTATTGATAAGTGAGAATGTTGTTTCTTCTGTAGCATCAGTGATCATCTACTTGTATTCTTTGTTGATGAAAAGGTGTTGAAATCTCTAAATGAAATTAGAGTTTGCCTTTTCCTCTATTTGGTTTCTTTAGATATTGTCCCCTTTAGGTATACTGAGGCTTATTTTAGACATTATATATTCACAGACATTGCTTATTAAATTTTTTATCAGTATTAAATGTTCCATTTCATCTACTTTCCTTATCCTGAAGTCAGATTTACTTTTTATATGTTCTATCTGCTTTTTTCCCAATAGTTCTTTCATGACACCTGTTCTAGTCTTTTTATTTCTGCATAAATACATCTTTCTTGTAATAAAAGATTTTTTCTTGATAAAATATTTTCTTTAACTGACCTTGTATTTATTGAATTTTACATTATACTTTCAGATCATTTATACTTAATTATTGAAGTAATTTATTATAATCTACTTTCTGTTTATTTATGATATTTCAGCCCTACCATTTTTCTCTCTTATAATGCCTTATTTTGGAAAAAAGTACATTTAATGTTTGTCTGTGCTTTAGCTTATTTCTATTTTAAAAGTATCTTCATGGTTAGCCTATGATTAAAAAAATAATAAAAAGGTTAATTTGTCACACTGGATCTTTAAATATTTTTGCCTACTTCCCAATTTTTCTGTAGTTCTGTACTTTATTTTTTTGTATGCGTTTGATACAGGGTCTCACTATGCAGCTCAGACTTGTAAAGATCCTCTTTATTACAGTCTACCCAGAACTAGGAATGCAGCCATGCACCACAAGGCCCAGCCTCAACGGATGGCTCAGTGTGCCTGGGGTGGCCTTTAGTGCCCGGGACCACACCCCAGTGTCTGAGCTTGCCTAAGCAGGTGCTTAGTCCTCGGAGCTATCTCACTGGCCCTTCTGTGAGCTTTTTGACAAATGTTTTGCCTTTGTGTAATCAATAAACAAATAGTATATTATTGATAATTTTGGATTAGATACTAAATAACATTCAAGCCACTTGAAGTAGCAGCTTTGTATCTTCAATGATGCTATTAATGGCATGTTCCAGTATTTTTCAATAAAACAAAACTTTTGCCTGGTATGTCCAGAAACTCACTTTTTACACATTTTTATGACTGAAGTTTTCTTTCATAAAAAAAATCTTTCTTTTTAAAACAATTTGAATTAAGAGCTATATTTTCTTTCCTGACAAGGAATTCTTGTCATAACTCTATTCTGATTTATATAGTTTCATTTCCACTATTATGACTTGTATGGTTTCATATTTGTTTTCTAGAAGAATACCTGTTTTGCTTCTCAGTGCTTCAGTTTTTTTTTCTTCCTATTACTGGTTTTGATTAATTTGATTATAATGTGTCCAACTTTTGTTTATTTGTGTTTTCAGTTGGTTCATTATCCTCCTGGTGTCCTCTAAGATTCTTATTTGTGGTTTGATACATTTCCTTAATTTTGGAGAAAATAATATATTCTCTGTCCCACTTGCATTCTCTCTTCTCCTTATATAATTTAATTTTTTAACTATTTTGTAATTTTCCTATACTTTCCCATGGTACTTTTCTTGAACTTATTCTTCCTCTTCCTTCTCTCTCTTTCTCCACAATCTGACGTATCTGTCCATAGTAGGAATTCTCTAATGGTTTACATTCAGTATACTCTCTTCAATCTTTCCAGCGACAGTGCTTGTTAAAATTCTTTTCCTTTTCCCTGAGGAGCAGACCCTTACCTGTGGTGCAATGTCTTGCACTTTGGTAGGCATGCGCAGCTCTGCCCCGCAAGCCAGAGAAGACAGATGCTCCTTCCCACTATGACTTTTGCTCCTCAGACAGTCTCTTTGGCTTTCTTTCCCTTTCTTGTCCTTCCAGAGGGTGCTCAGTGAAGCTTGTAGGAATATGGCAGTCAGTGGGGATGGTTTCTCTTTTTGTGTGGTTTATTTATGTGGACTGTGGGGGGACCCCATACTACATTCAGCATTTAGCAATTTGTTAAGAAAGTCAGTTGCATGAATGCGAGATTCTGCAGAGTAGGCATTTGTCACGGTAAAGGAAGGACTTACATTCCTTGGCTTCTTGGGGACCCTAGTATTTTTTTTTTTTCATTCTCGGCTACTTTACAATTGTTCAAAGCACTGATATTTCATCCAACACTATTCATATGCCCAGCTCTGTATTGTCTGTGACTGATCCAGAATTACTCATGTTGGGTTCTGAAATTGTAATACAAACCCTGCTTGTCATTTCCCTATAGCTGCTCCCATGCAGTGCATCTTACTGAGTCCCACTGTAGCATATTTGCGATTGTGAAAGTTGCCTTTAGGATAGCATAATAAAGAATAATTTATAATACTTAGTCTTTGTCTGGTAAACATTTTTTAAAGAATACCAAAAGCATCATAATTCCATGAAGACACAAGATATGATACATTTATTGTTATTTTCAGTCATTTATTTATTTATATTTATTTGGTAGAGGGTCTCACTATGCAGCTTGGACTCATCATGAACCTCCTGCCTCAGCCTCCCCAGGACTAGGATTGCAGGCATACAATACTCGGTTTAGGTGGCTGGCATGGTGCACCAGAAGTTTTGGCACTGGGATAGCATGTGGTACTAGGGATTGAACCCTGGTCCTTATGTTTGCCAGGCAAGTGCTTAGACCACTGAGCTATCTCCCCAGGCCCAGGATATTATACATTAATTATCCTTTTGTGAAAGTGGCATCATTATTTGACTTTATCATTAAATGATAACATAATAAAATATATAAAATAATCTAATGAGAGATTTATCATTATATATACTGTTTATTCAAAAAACTTTAAACAATAAAATGTAAATAATACATGATTATAACAGAAACAGCTGTTAGAGGAGTTACTGATTAGCACCTGAATGCCTTTTAGCTAATTTGTCCTCTTATATTCCTACAAAAGAAATATTACTATATGTGCTTTACTTTTACACAAATTACTGAAGACATATTTAAGCCCTATTTTTCAGACTACCACGCAAGAAGACTATATTAACTATATCATGTTGCTTTATATTCCTTTCATATTTTGCTCATCCTTTTCTTTCTCACCCTTAGGATTCGATACAAGCATTTTACCAATTTGCAAGGATTCACTTGGCTGGATGTTTAATAGACTTGATACAAACTATGACCTCCTGCTGGACCAGTCAGAGCTCGGGAGCATTTACGTTGATAAGAATGAACAGTGCACCAAAGCATTCTTCAATTCTTGCGACACATACAAGGACAGCTTGATATCCAATAATGAGTGGTGCTACTGCTTCCAGAGACAGCAAGGTAAAAGATGGGTTACCTACAGGTGCAAGTAGGGACCTTTATTTCAATTCTTATCTATCCCTTTATGATAAAAGAATAAAACTATGCTATGTCTCATACTTGTTGGGAAGTTTTCCTAACTTGACTGCTTCATAGAAGAGTAAATTGGAAACCTGTTGAACAAATAACTCTGATGAAAATGCAAATGTGCTAAAGAAAATGAAAAGAGTAATTAATATTTTATATTAATGTACTTCATTATATTTTCCATTACGAACCACCAAGAAGCACACAGATATGAGAACATAGATATTAAAAGTAATCATTGAAATTAATTTGCTCTCTGCTTTGCCCATGGAGTAAAATAAATGGGATTTTTGTCACTTTACTGTACAGTTTTAATGTTCTATTTTGTGATCTTATTAAATGAGCTGAATGAACCACAGCTTTTGCCATAAAGTTAGTTTTACTAATTTTGTCTTAAAATGACTTAATCTTTCAACCTTTTCAAATAGCTTAGCTTTCTAACGATTCATTGGTAAACAGAGTGTGAATTATAATAAAGTTTTCAAGAGGAATACTGAGTGTCTTTGAGATAAACATCACTCAAAACATACCTGTTCAGCGAGTTAGTCTCCATATAACTTCATTTTATATTTATTTTATTTTTCTTATTTATTATTATATGTGTGCATGATATTTTTCAATGCTGTGAAATAAGTGAGGGAAAAGCAGTTGTAATGATGGAGGGTCTTTATGTAGGTCCTTTTAAATTAGGAATGTAAATTCCTGATGTAAATATATGCACATCTGGAATTCATCAAACTAAACTTTGTATTTAAAATATATAGGGAAATACATCTAAAAGACTCAAATTTAGGTGAAGTTTGGAGAAACTAAGGAACCAGTGTTGTGTATGATTCTGACTTAATTTGAAATAACTGGAAATTAGTTTGCGGCGGCTCCCTCACTACTTTTTGTCAGCATCCCCTATAAGGGCACGACCGCACTACGTGCCGGTGGCATGCTGCCGTGAGCTGGTGCGTGCACATCACACATATTAATTCCCTTCTCCTTCCCTAAGACTTACATCTCTCCTGTTCCATCCAGCTCCTGCTTCTTTTCCTTTTTACAAAAGCTCTATGGCCGCCTTTTTCTTTCCACTTTTCCCATTCATTTTCCCTTCTGTCCCTCCATCTCTTGTTCCCTTTTCCCTTCGAGAAAAGTCTCCTTTCACTACGTAATCTAGCTTCCACTCTGCCATCGCTCTTTAAAATTTTGCACAACAAAGAGAATAAACAAAAAGAATGAACTGGCTGCTTTCACCTGTACTGATGAATCTCATTTTGGATGTGGAAACACAAACACATTGTACAGGGCTTTTTACTACACCAGTTATATTTGCCTTTTAGCGAAAGTCTATTAATTGGAGATAAAATGATTGTAAATTGATGGCTAGTAGATCAATGACAGGATTAGTTTAATAGCCAATTAATTAATTAAGTAAATGTTTCAAAAAATAGATTTCTTTTGTTAAGTATTTTATCCACATAAACATATTTGTTTTTTATACTACAGTTATGCTTTCTAGGTTATTAAACAATTTCTAAAAAATCCATCTTACTATTGATGAATGGTATATATGTAAAGAAGTCAAATTATGGCAAGGTAGCAAATGCAGGCCAAATTTCATTAAAAATGCACATAGTCGTTTGTTAGGATGACTGCTGTGTTTTGGTATTTATGTGTTGTGATCAGAACATGGTCATGTTTTTTATACTTAAAAAACTGAGTACTCAAAGAATTCATGTTGAAGAAATTAAAAACAGAATGGTAGTCACACAGAATCTCTGTGCAATATGTGTTGGAAGATGAAAATTTAAAGACACTAAACAAGGCTGGAGAGATTGCTCAGTGATCTAAAAGCCTGCCTGGCAAGTGCAAGGAACTGAGTTCTATTCCCTGTACCTCATGCCATGCAGACCCTGGAACTCTAGGCACATGGAGTCGTCCACTGAAACTGGACATGGTGGTGTACACCTGTCATCCCAGAGCTAGGGAGGCTGAGACAAGTGGATCACTAAGAATCTGAGTTATGGAGTGTGACCCTGTACCAAATACATAAATAAATAAATAAATAAATAAATAAATAAATAAATAAATAGATAGATAGATAGATAGATAGATAGATAGATAGATAGATAAATAAATAAATAAAATGATTTTTAAAAAGTCAAAACACTGAACAAGTATTTTAGAATTGAATTTAATAAAAATATGTTTTTTTAAAAAGAGGAACAAATTAATGGACTAGAACGACAGAGCTAACTTACAAATAGTAAAAAGAATGGAGTTTAAGTCTAATATTTTAGTGTAGTTCAACAGTCTAGTGGGTCATAATTTCTTCTGAAATGCTAAAATGTGCCTTCACACAGAACTGATAGGCTTATCTAGTGGTGTCACCCAGAGAAATGAGACGCAAATGTAGCTGGATTTTCAGGTAATGAATGTACAGACTATGTCACTTCTAATCTGCAATAACTAGCCCCAGGAAAAGAGACATGGTTTTAAAATCATGTTAAAGCTTCAGTTAGAATCTTTCATTTCTAAAATATATTTGGAAGGCAGCAAAAAAATTACACTTCCACTTATGTACTCAGGCAACCCATCTGCAGTCCTACTCCTTTGACACTTAGTATAAAAGATTCATACATAGGTCAATGAGTTAACTATTCATGATTTTTATACAAATGACCTCTTCATATTTTGGACACTACATGGTGAAATATTTTTGTCTCACATATTAAATTATAAAATGTATGGTCAGCACATTTCTTATTTCTTCATCGTACTCTAAGTTATTCATACATCACTTAATGGTCGAATATTTTGAATTGGTATATTAAACAATTTAAAGTTATTTGAATCCATTTTTTTTTTCTAAAAAAGATCCAGTGATGAGCAATAGTAACTTGTTTGTGATTGTATTTTATGGTCTATTATACACTATGTACCAGCAAGAGCAAGTTTTGTAATATGAATAAAAGTGCAGTCAACTACTTTTAGGTGAGAATTGGTACATCATTACATGTGTGTGAATGTGATCAAATAATATAGGCAATGCTAAAATAAAAGTACATAGTCTTTATTTAACTTCAGTCCTTGAAGTAGCATTTCTAATGTTGTTGCAGACCCACCTTGCCAGACGGAGCTCAACAATATTCAAAAGCATCAAGGAGTAAAGAGGCTCCTGGGTGAGTAATAGCTCATTCTTCTGAAGGCTTTATTGCTTACATAAATAACCCCAGGGAAACAGCAACATAAAATCAATATTAATCCAACAAAGATAGACTGCACTAAATTTCAGCAACAAAATTTATGAACTTTTGGAAAGCCATTAAATTTACTTTTATTACCTCACTTATTGAAAGATATTATGTCTGTTTTATTACTCTAATATAATGTTCATCTTGCAAGTAATTAAGTTAAAAAAGAGACTCAAGCAATACTAATGTTAAAACATCAGCAGGAACTTATAATTATGTGACTACAAATTTAAGAATCAAGTATGTTGCATATGTCTGACTATATATGTTATTTAAAGTATGTCTGTATGGATGGAGCGAAAATAGCTCTGGATACCTTAGAATTTTATCTGGTTGTTTCTTGTAGTTGTATTTTTTTCCTTTCACATTCTTACTACTTTCTTTTATTGAGAAGATACAATTTATTTGGACAGATGAATAGGTAGATAATGGAAATTTCACCCAAAACCTGGGAACATGTGAATGTCTGACTATTAACAGATCATCAGTATACTATCTTATTTGGTTATTGTTTAATCCTGTCAACATAACTTTTGAATAAGCTTTTTAAAATAAATTACATTCTTGGGGCAGGGAAGATGGCTCAGTGGAATAAGTGCTTCCCTGGCAAGCACAAGTGCCTGAGTTCAATCCCCAGTTCTGCAATAAATAAATAAATAAATAAATAAATAAATAAATAAATAAATATTTGACAGCGCATACTTTTCATAAATCATCATTCTCCCCAAAGCTAACATATAACTTGAAATAATTTTTACAGTTACTGAAAGTGTTAATTTTTTCTAATTTGGGTGGGAAAAAGGTACATACCTGAAAATTGATCAGCTGTTATGTAAGACAGCGTGCCTCATGTTCCCTCATGAAGCTTCAGTTTCTGTTGATTCTGAAGCACAATAGTAATTATTGGTAGTGTACTTTTGCACTTACGCAATGTACTGGCACAAATGACAAATGATAATTTTATGTTAAGTCTTGTTTTTATTTTAAGTATGTAGGTATTGGAAATTGATTTCTTTCTCAGTTTGATGATATAAATCCTAGAAGAATATCACAATTTGTACCTATTGCTAAAATCTTATCAATCTCATTGAAAGATGAATAACTCACATCTCACACAAGAATTACAATTTTTAAAAGAAATTGATCCTCTTTCAGAATTTTAAGACTTTGAGGAGAACAAAACCATGATTCCACAAAGTTGAATATTTTATTCATTTATTTGATTTTTTTTCTTTTACTGAGTAACTGTGATATTTATCATTACAGAAAAAATATCAGGAAAGATAAATTATTAGTCTCATAAAATAGTCATACTAGTGTTGGAGTATGTTTTGAAGGGTATGGATGAACTTGCATATACATACTGAAATAGTTTTAATTAACAAGGTAGTATATACTGTGTGAAATATTAGAGATATAAAAGTGACTAATTAGCTATGTTTTTCACTCATTCCACTAGACTATGTTCCCACTATCAAGTGGGTCTATGCAACAGTGACAGTCATATGAACCTAAATATTCTAGATGTACCAGTTAGCACATGGTAGAGATGAAATACAAAAACTACGTTTCTTGTTACATAGGTCTTGCTTTATCTTGGTTTTAACCATTGGCAGAAAAGTATAAAAACAAAGTATAAAAAGTAAAGCCATCTTAATATGCTGAGCTGTAAAAGGCTCAAGTCAACAACTTCTGACATTGCCAGTCCTATCGAAAACCCACTATTATGGACTACTGGACTATATTGAATTATTTTGCTGAATTCACATGCTTACAATATTTAAATGGCAATGGAATGCCCTTCTCTAACAAAAGTAAACAACAAATGGGGATACAAATGAAAGACCATTTTGAATCTGTATATTCAAAATAGTTAAGATAGACATATAGCTACATTCTCTTAATTCAATGAAAAAAAGGTTTTTTCTAATAGTGTTTATGGACAGAATATCATGTCTGCATCTTGTACAGTGAATAACCACTAAAACAACAATATGCAATGTACTAATTATTGAAACTGTCTTACTAATCACTTTTGAAACTGTCTCATTGCTATTTGTTTGTCAATAAAATTTTTAAAAATCTACACAGATGTATGCATAAGCTCGGGTGAGCATGTGCACACACACACATACACACACACACACACACACACACACACACACACATGAGTACATTTGCCACTCACTGTGGAGGACATACAGCAATCTACCCCGGTTAAAGGAGCCTTCATTTTGGGGTCACACTTATGTCATTTTTAAACTGAAAGAGGGAAGGAAGGAGCCCAGTTGAGACAAACAGTGTGCAAAGAGATGAAGCAACATTGGATTTGGAGGAAACTGAGGCTTAATATAGATAGATCTTGAAACATAAATAAAAAATGGTAATAAAATGGCAGACTGTTTAATATAAGAATAATATTAATCAGTACTTAATTCTGATCATAACTCTGGAAAAACTACTTTCCAGAATGACAAATTTTGAAATACTAATTTACTTAAATCATCATAGGAACTCACTAAATGGAAACAGTCCCTTATGGAGATACCAATTCCATGGCCTTAGAGAATGCCTTTTTCTCCAGGAGCCACTAGGACAAAGTCCAAAGGTGACTGGACACACATGTGTGTCCTGCGTACACTGATGCCTAGTGTATACCAATTGAAATGTGCTCAACTCACTCATAAAGTACATGTGCTTGTGTGTGCCTGTGTGTTTGCTTCACAGCACAATACACCCCCCTGTGTGATGAAGATGGTTACTACAAGCCAACACAGTGCCATGGAAGCATCGGGCAGTGCTGGTGTGTTGACAGATATGGAAATGAAGTGATAGGATCTAGAAGAGATGGTGTGGCTGATTGTGGTAAGGACAGAGTTGCCTCTTTGTTGCTTCTCCAAGTGTGGAATTAAGTACTGTAGTGCCTCATTCATTTTTTCAAGCATTTAGTGAACACCCGTCCTGCATAAATAATGCCATATGTATGAATACAGGGTGGTGAAAGAAGATTTGTCTTAGCGTATTAAAAATATCTGTAAGATTTGCAAGTGCCTCATTTAGATATTGAGCCAGAATAATTAAAATCTAGATTTATTTTTCTACTTAAGATTTTCCACTTAAACCACTGTTAGATTCTTTTATTTTTTCTCAGAAAAGACAAACTTTGTCACTGTTTTATTGGAAGTCAGTGGTGTTATTTTCCCACCGGATACTTTTTTCTATCCCTGCCTCCATGTGAGTGGCTTAGGGGATAGCTAGGAGTGGCACTCACCAAGCAAAACCAGCACAACTTCTGTAAATTGCAGCTATCTCAGCAGATTGCTTCTTTCCTTCTATCTGGCTGAGGAAAATGTAGTTCAATTTGTAAAGTGTATATACAATTAATATGCTACTTTATGAACATAAATGTTTATCAACTACATTGACCATTTTATGTATACACTTCAAAGTTTCATTGTGGTACCTTTTATACTTCAAAACATAATGTTCCAGAATGCAAGATTTGAATCAGAATGCTTGTGTATCCTCTGGAGATTTCTAATTACAGAATTGCACAGATGTAGAAATAAATGAACTGTGATTTTATAAAAAAAAATGAGCAAAAAAATAAATAAATAAATTACTTAGTCTTGCATTTGAGAAAAGGCTTAAATGTATCCTATCCAATATTTGCACTGACAAAAATTATTTAGAATAAGTTGTAAATAGAGGTAATCTCATTCAGTCCTTATATTCAAAATACACATTTATGTATTCCATAAAGTTTTTAATTAACTTAGCTTCATTTTCTGACATGGTAATATGATTAGACCTAAACAAGAAAAAATATCCAATTTGCATAATTTTAACATGTAGACAACACATCTTTGTAGTGTATAATTTATAGTTGTTACATTATTAATTACTTCAATTTTCTCTGATGCAGGGATGGATAAGTAATTTTAATTTTTATGTTACAAATAAAATTATATGGAAAAGATTTTAATAAGCAAAGAAAAATTATTTTGGGAACATGGTTTTCTGATTTTTTTATTGAATGATGTTACTAAAAATTACAGAAATGTGAAAGTGGTATTAATTTCTTTGCATAAAATGGATATTTTAGTATATCATTGTGAAAACTATTTCATAACATTAAATTATGCTAATAAGCTTCTTACAGTTACAAAAGGTTTATAAAAATATTAGAAACAGCAGAAAAATGAAAATACACTACTTCTGAGGAATTGAGAAGCAAGCAATATGCTAATATATGCTTATTAATACCTCAAAAAAGCATTGTTTTCAATATATTTGTTTGCAGTGTTGACTAGTAATGTTAGTGTTCTGTTACTGTAATAATGAATTTCCTCTAATTTAGTGGTTTATTCAACTGTTGCAATTGTATGTATCACAAGTCTCACCAAGCTCAACTTCAGTGTGTCAGCAGAGTAGTGTTTCCTTCTGAAGGGAAGGGAAATCTGTTCTCTTGCCTCTCCTACCTTCTAGCAAACACTCACAGTTCATGTCCTATGGGTACTTTGCCCCAGCTAAAACCACCAGTTTGACATCTCGTTGACCTTTTTTTTTTAGAACAAGGTCTACAGGGTTTACAGGGTGTCACTATGTAGATCAGACTCATAGGGATCCTCCTATGTTCAGCCTCCCAAGCGTAGGGATTACAGGGGCGCGCCACATGCCCAGTCTCAATGGCCTTCTGAGTGGGCCCCGGGGGCCGGGACCAAAACAGCACACTGGGGATCGAAAGTTGGGCACTGCTCTATGCCTATGCAGGTGCTTAAATCTACTTAGGTTTGGCCTGCCTTTTTTTCTTTTCTTTTTTCTGAGACAAGGTCTTGCTCTGTTCAGACAGGCCTGGAACTCACTTTGTAGCCTAGTCTGGCTTTTAACTCCCAGCAAATCTCTTTCCTCAGCCTCCTGCGTGCTGAGATTACAGGCATTCACCACAATACCTGGTTCTTTGACCATTATTATGTGACCATGTTTTCTGGGACTGTACATGAAAGCTTCTTAGATTTTATTTTCTAATTTTTTTATAAGTTGCTTGGTACATTTAAACATATATAGTGATTATATTCATCACAGAGAATTTGTACCTGTATATGATAGATTTTGATTCTTCTTTTTTTTCCCAACACCCCCCCCTCCAACTGCACCTCCCCTCCTTATTTACAGAGATTTTCATTTTATTCTTCTTTTAACATTTTCTCAACTCATTATCATTTCTTTTGAATAATTTCTTCTTATTTCACAATAAATATTATACACTTTGTTCCTTATTTACACTTTGGGTTTCTCACAATACAGAATGGTGATATTTGCACACTTGTAACCACTTTATTTCACTTAAGACTATGATCTTAGGATGTGCTAATTGTACTAGAAATGTCTCAAGTTTATAATTCTTCACAGATGAATAGTTCTGCATTGTATAAAAAATACATTAGTTTTTTATTTATTTATTTTTTTCCATTCCTCATATAATGGGCCTTTGGGTTGTGTCAAAGATTTAGGTCTTACAAACTATGTTTCTATAAGATTAGAAAATCCTGAAAAAACTCCAAATACACTCAGCCACTTTATCTTTGGTGGAGAAGCCTAACATATTCACTGGAAGAAAGATAGCCTGTTTAATAAATGATGCGGGAAAACTAGCTCCCACATGCTGAGAGGAAAACTGGACCAATGTCTCTCTCATCATGCACTAAATTAAAATTTAAATGGAGCATAGTTCTGAACATTAATACTGAAAGCCTAAATCTGCTAGGAGATAAAATAGAACTCTTGAATCAAGACACATAAATAGAGGCAAAGGTTTCATGAACACAACTCAGATTACAAGGAAATAATCTACAACTTGGATTGTCTCAGTAGAAAGTCTTTGAAAAGCAAAAGACAAGCAAAGGGCCAGCAATATATATATCTCAGTAGAATAAGTGCTTGCCTGACAATCCCTGGTACTGCAAAAATAAAATTTTTGAGAAGAGCTGGGGAGATAACTCAGTAGAATAAGCACTTGCCTGTTAAGTGCATGATTCTGAGTTCAATCCCCAGTATCCCCCCAAAAAAGCAAGAGATATTACCATTAGAGTGAAAACTTCTATATTTTTTTGTTTTGTTTTTTGTTTTCTGTACCTGGAATCAAACTCAAGACTTACACACCCCAGTCAAGCACTTATACCCCTGAGCTTCTTTGATTTCAAAGACCGAGTAACAATTTGGGTTCCCATGTGTAATAGATAGTATTATTTCCAACTCAAGGTACTTAGCTTACTCATGTATGCAAAGTTCTTTCATATTTAAGAATGTAACAATGGGTTCCAGGGCTTTGGAAGTAAATACCATAAACATGGGTGCACATATACCACTATGAAATTATGTTTTCAGTTCTAGGAAAAAATATGCAGGAAGGGAATATCTGGCACAAATAGGATCTACAATTCTAGTTTTCTAAAAAATCTCCCCAATGATTTCCATAGGGGCTGCACCAGTCTGCACTCCTACCAACAGAGCAGAAAGGATCATTTTTCACCACAGCCTCTTCAGCATTTGTTATTGACAGACTTCTTGATGTTAGCAATTCTTCCTGGGGTGAGATGGAATGTCAGTGTTGTTTTAATTTGCATTTCTCAAATGGCAATGGTGTTGAACATTTTTATATATGTACTTGCAAATGTATTTCTTCATCAGAGAAGTACATATTAATCCCAGATGCCCATTTTTGTATTGGGTCTTTGAATTGGGGGAATCTGATTTTTTTAATTCTTTATATGTTATAATGCTTTTGTTGGAGGGGCAATTGGCTACAAATTTTTTCAAGTTTGTGGAATTATTTTTACTCCATTGGAAATTTGCTTTGAAATGCAGAAACTTTTCAAAAAGATGAGATACTAGTTTTTGGTTCTTGACGTATTTCCTGTGCAGTTTGGTTTTTGTTAATGAACTATCTACTCTTATGTCCTTAAAATTTCTACCTATATTTTTCTCCAGAAGATTTAATGTTTCTGTTTCAATATTTAAATTTTTATCAATTTTCACTGTAGTTTTGTGCATAGTGATATTTTTAGTTTTAGTATGGGGAAAGCCTGTTTTTCCAGCACCATTTTTTAAAGAGTCTATCTTTCTTCTAGTGACATGTTTGGCCCCTTTATAAAAGATGAGGTGGCTCAGTGTGTTTGCTGTTGTGTCTGCATCTTCTAATCTACTCTACTGATCCTCCTGTCTGTCACAGTAGCTTTATAGTATAATTTCAGGTCAGGGACTGTGGTATCTCTTACATTTCCTTTGTTTCTCAAGATTGTTTTTTGATATGCTGTGTCTCTTCTTTTTCCAAATGAATTTGAGGAAAGTTTTCTCTTTCTCTATGAGGTATCCTATTGATAGTTTAATTGGGATTGCATTGAATCTGTATAGCAATTTTGGGAGTATGTCTATTTTCGCAATGTTGGTTCTTCCTATCCAGGAGTATACAATATCTTTCCATTTTCTCAAATCCTCTTCAATCTCTTTTCTCAGCATACCATAATTTTCACTGTATAAATCTTTTATGTCACTTGTGAGATTGATTCCTAAGTGTTTCATGTTTTTGCATGTTTATTGTGAAAGGCATGGATGCTCTAAGTTCTCTCCCCTGGAAACAATCCATATGCCCATCAACTGAAGAACAGATAAAGGATGTGGTATTTTTACACAATGGGGTATTATTCACCTATAAATCAGGATGAATTCAAGTCTTTTTTCAGTAAATGAGTGTAACCAAAGAATATTTTTAATTGAAATAACTCAGAGCCACATGTGCAAGCATCACATTATGTCCTCAGTGTGAGAATCTAAAAAAGGAAAATGGAATCTGAAGAGTACAATAAATACTAGAAAAAGAGAATGAAGTTATTCAAAAGGAAAGAGCTACTGAGTTGAGGAGAATGACAGGAGAGGGATTTGGGGAAAGAGATTTATCTATGTATATAAGTAGGATGGCTTTACTGTGCATTTCTGTTGATCTATGGAAAGAAAGAGTAATGCTTTTATTTGTTTTATCTCCTTTTTAAATTTTCAGTACATTTTTCTCTTCTTAATTTCTTATACATTTCTTTCTTCTTACAATTTTACATGAAGGTATCTGTTAGTATGAATAACTGTGGGAAGACAGCGGTATGTATTACAACAAATACTGCAAAATTCATGTTACTTTGTTATGTGAAATTTTGTATCATTTGTATTTTTTTCTGTTTTAAGCCTAATTTGTGCTCTTTTCAAAAATAAAAAAGTACATGATTAACACACCTGAAAAATCTGTAGAAGAAATTCTAAATACTTTATAAGAGCCAGCCCTGACAAACTTTCTAAAAGCCAAGTGTAGAACAATACTATTGAAGTACAACTCCTTTGTAGCTGAACTCAATAAAGATTCTTCAAGGTGCCAGTGAGATAGCTTGTAGGACTAGAGTGCTGTTTAGGCAGGCTTAGACAAACTTAGGCAAAGTGTGGGGTCTGCAGTTCGACCCTCACACCACGTGTGTGGCAATCCCACCCCTAGTGTGGCTGAGCAGGCCAGAGTCTGGGCATGGTGGCCCTTGCCTATAACCCCAGCGCTGCTGAGTCTAAAAGCAGGAGGACGCCATAAGTCCAAGCTGCATGGTGAAACCCTGTAACAACCAAATACATAAATAAAATTAAAACTTGAACAAATAAAGAGCCTTCAATAAGTTTTAGTATACGAGTGTTTCATTTCAAATTTTCCAAATGTGAAGTTTTTATTTGCATTAAATAAATTGAAGAACAAATCAGAAATGATTCATTTCCTCAGTTATTACCACAGTTCAATATTTCCATAAATGGCCCCACCAAGCACTCAGTAACATGTAGCATTTATTTTTATTAGCTCTGGATTTCGAGATCTCTGGAGATTTTGCCAGTGGAGACTTCCACGACTGGACGGATGAGGAAGATGATGAGGAAGTCATAATGAGCGATCAAGAAGAAATTGAAAATGACGATGAGGAGGAAGGGGACGATGAAGGCGACGGGGACGATCATGATGGATACATTTGATCAAGGAGACCTGAGGTCAATAAAACCCACCTTCTAAAATTTACCAAGTGATAGCCTATGGAGAATTACCTTCCTGTCCCGGATAAAATGATTCTAAACCTCACATCTATTTTGTATAATTATTTCAAATATTGCAGCTGAAAGTCATAGAACTTTATGTTTAAAAAGAATAATTTATTCTCGGTTTTTATATGCCTTAGAGAAAAAGAAAATACATATGGAGGATAGCCAGACAAAAGAAAGTTGCAAAGAGCTACTACAAAAAATTTTCATAAAATTAAACTTGTAAATGTTCCACATCGTAGCAATCAATATTGCTTGGGATCCTATGTGCTGTTTTTATGAAAGACACCCTAAGTCGATGTATGATAATTTATGTGTGACCTGGAACACAAGGATTTTATGCACTTATGCATGAATTTAATCACAAAACTAAGTAGCATCTTGCCAAATACCAGGGTACATGAGAGAGACACCACATAGTTAAACAAAATGACCATTTTAGAACCTTTATTAATAGTGATTTTTCAATTATGATGTTTTCCGGATATGATAGAATATTTTATATAGTGGCAGGTATGGAAAATAACGGATTCTGAAAGTTAAATCTTAGCTTTCTTTTCTAATATTTATTTTATTTTGAATGGCAGCCTCATGCATATTTTTAATATTCTTGAATAGCATGATTTCTATATTTCTTTAGTCTTCTAACCAGCAATTTCGTAATATACTTAAATTAGAAGACAAAGAGGTTTATTTCTGCCATATTTTCAATAACAGTTTTCACTTGTTGTATGATTAAATTTTAAAATGTTAATTCTGATTTATTTACTGAATTAGATAAAATTTTGCATTTAATATTAGAATTCTGCCATTTTTGTTCATAGTGCTGAAACTTAGAAAATGTATTGTATGGTGCCTTGCAAACATAGAAATAGAAGGGTTTAGCATGCATACCAATATAGGACATTAGGCAATATTTAAGCACACTCGATTAACAAATTAACACTGTAAAGGTACTGCTGCTGGAATGAAGAAAATGGAATATGTTTCTTTCTTTTTTTCTATTGTTACATAATTGCCATGTGGACTTGTTTATAATTACTGTGTAGAGTGGCATTTAAGATTTAACTATAGAAAAATTATGTTAATTGCTGTATTTCAGTTAGCATGTTAATTAATTGTGTAGACATTTTGTCACATCACCACTTTTAAGTATATCAGACCAGTGATTCAGTGCCCACAGTAAAAATGGAAAACTTGGTGAATAATAAACAATGCTGTCCTTAATTTCTATGGTGGATTAACTGGTTTAATATAATATTCATCGATAGCAAGATTGATGCGTTTGTTCCATTTAATTTATACACACTGAATAAAAATTTTAATGTTGACCTTACATAATATATAAAGTACAATGCGTTTTTTTTTTAATGTTTATGTATAGTTTACAAAATAAAAATTCTTGTAACCAAAGTAAACTCTTCTTAATGATTTTCCTTGGGTATGTATATAGTAATGTGGATAATTTCACATACACTTCATGATTTTTAAGATGACTATATTACTAACTGGGAAAGGCATCTGAGTTTTATTTTTCTTATAGAATACACTATTTCTAGGTATGTAAAATTATTTTTGTTAATTTGGTTTAACTTCATGTTTTCATAATACTGTGAAGTAGATAATTTTAATTTTTAAAGCGGTAGTATTTCTTATATCCATTCTGTGATATAAATGATTTATTTCTAATTCTGTAGGAATAGCATCTTCAAAAATCATACAGATAGCCCTATCTATTTAATAAAGTATACATTGTCATTATATTGAATTATCAGTACTAGATTGGTTGGCAAAATACAAAAAGACATATTCTATACAAAAATTTAATAAATGAACTTAAAATAATAAATCTAGTAGTCCTGAACTTAATGTTTTGTAAAATTTTACTTTCAATATTCCCAGAACATGAAATAACTCAGTAACAAATAATAAACTGAAAACATCAAAAAAAATTATATAAATTATCTGTGTACAATGTATTTGTATGTATATAAATTGTACTTCTGTTATGCTTTAGATCACTTAATCATATTTTAATTCACTTTTGCACATTTTTGACTCAGCACATTTTTCTCTCAATATTTTTTCAATATAAGTATTTAGAAAGATATAAACTGTGCATCTGTAATAAACCAGTCACTGTTGAGAGCACAAGAGAATCATTATTTTTTGTTCTTGCTTTTTTTTTTGTACCGAGGATCAAACTCAGTACCTTGTGCTTAACAGTCAGGCACTTAAACCACTAGCTATCTCCCTGGCCCAAGAGATTCATTAGTGGACAAAGTAATTATCAAGTTAATATCTTAGTACAAAAGAGACAATGTTTTCTCCATCTCACAACACAATGTAGTCGCACTTTCCATTGAAAAAACTCAATGGGGTGTTTTGAACTCCAGGAAGAATCCTTAGAACAAATCTTAAAGGATTGCTTTTAATTAAATATGATTCACCTATGCTGGTATTTTTCCTCTTTAAGTTAAATTCAGATTCATAGGCATAAAATCACACTAAGATGAACTTGATGCCTATAGTTCTAGTTTGAGAAAGATGCATGCAAATGAAAAATTACATGATATTTTGAATCACAGCAAATTAAAAGTTATACATTGGAGAAAAAGTAAAGTGTGCATACAAAACATCCAATGTTTCAGATTCTTCACAATATATTAAAGAATTTATGAATGGTTTCTTTGTGCATATCTAGCACAACCATTTGTGCTGCATAAAATAATAGAAGAAATAAGCTACATTTAAAACATAGTAGTGGGGCCGGGGAGATGGCTCAGTGTAATAAGTACTTCTCTGGCAAGTGCAAGAGCCTAAGTTTAATCCCTGGTTCCGCAAAAAAATAAAAAAACAATTAAGTAAAACATAATAGTGATCAAAATGGTATGTGACCTGAAGCAAACTCTGTACTACTGCCAATCATTTAATAAAATAAAATCACTCCATCCATTCTAATAATTGATTATATTATTAGAATGAAGAATATTCTAATAATTAATAAAAGTGCCAATAGGCATACTTTGTTCTCTGAATATATATTTTATACTATTTTCATATAAAGCTAAAAATTACATGAAAACAACTCTTAAGTACTAATTCTGCTGATAGTTTATTTACAATGGGTTTAGAGAGTTACATAAATGAATATTTGTTTCAGAACAAATATTTTAACAATTTCTTTCATGTAAAGGAAATGATGCCACAGTTGATGAAATAGATGATATAGGGCTTTCTACCTTGACTTAATTTATTTAGTTATACACTTCTCACCTCCATGTACTTATTGGAGGTGAGAAGTGTATAACTAAGTAAAATCAACAGAACAAACTTAAGTAATATATTTGTTTTGCTTGATACATGTAGGTGCATCTCATTTAAAAAACTGAGTCAGATTGGTTTCTCTTTCTACTTGTTGTAATGAACGGGATGTGCTGAGGATAACATGGATTGTCCAGGTGAAATAAAAACCTAGAAAATCCAGGATATTTAAAGTGGTATAAAATGATAAGTAAATGATAAGTTCCCTGTAACATATTTTTTACAGTTTTTTGCAAATACCTGTATGCACTTATCTTATTGAAGTAACATTTCTAAACCATTTAATTTTCAATTATTTATTGTTCAATTTCATGTCATGGATTTCTGTTCTGAGTCTTTGATAGATTTTTGTCTCCAGTTTCTGGCTTTGACAAACAAAATAACTGAGAACCACATTATCATTAAATCTTTATACACTCAATTGTCTTAGGGTAAATTTGACAAAGTTGGATTTCTAGATCAGAGGGGAAACTTATTTTTAAGGCTTCTTATAGTACGACTGATCTTTCTCCAGAAAGTTATAATCATCTACCATCAATGCTATGTGAAACTGCAATTCCTTGAAATAACTTTAAGTATAATTTCTTAAGTAATTATAATAACAGCAAGATCATTTTTTGGTAAATTTTTCCATCTCTATTATTTATTTATTTATTTTAAAGAGAGTATAATTTAAAAAACATTAAAAATGATACAGAATTTCAAAACAAGGTGATAGGAAACCAACAATGGCTTCTATATTGCATATTGTAATGCTCAAAGTAGTTGTTCAGATTACCACACATAAACATGCAAAATTGAAAACAAAACTGCATGAGAAATACCTCAAAGAATCAACAACTGAGATCTCATCTTACTGAAAAGTTTTGCACATCAACAGATATCATCAACAGAATAATAAGAAAATCTACTAATTGGGGAAATAGTTTAGTCAATTCTCTCTCAGGCAAGGGATTTCTATCAAGAACATATAAAGAACTAAAGGGCTAGTACTACAGCTCAGCAGCCTAAACCGCCCGCCTAGACAAGCCTAGGCAAGTGTGCAGGGTCGACGGCTCTGTCCCCAGCACCACATGCCCTTCCTGAGGCTGGACTGAACCAGCCCCCTGCCCAAAAATTAAAATAAATCAAGCCAGCAAAGTTCAAAGAATGAATCAAAAAATGGTCATGTAAGATGAATGCATATGGACCTACAACATAACATTTTCAACATTGTCTTAAACTTAATAACTAACATTAAGGTGGAAATGACAGAAAACATTTCAGTTCATTCCAATACACATTGTTGAGTGAAATAACATGTTTTTTCTACTGATTTAAATTTTTTTCACAAATTATAAGAACTATAACTTGGTCCCATAAAGCTTTTTCAATGATTGCATCAATGAACAGTTCAATGACAATGGAAATATAAACTAAATAAAGTTATTTTTCAGAGCTTCTAGGACAATTCAATTTGAAAGAATATTTTTAGTTAATAATTACTATTTCTGTTCAGTTATATATACTTTCTTCCTCTTTAGTGTTAACTAATGTCTCTTTTACTTAATAATTTTATGTGTCACAATAAAAATCTGACCTTCTGCATCAGCCCTGCCCCTAGGGGGGCCTGAGCCAGCCACAAATCCAGGTGTAGCAGCATTTGCCTGTAATCCCAGTGCTGGGGAGCCTGAAAACTGGAGGATCATCGTGAGTCTGAGTTGGGAAGTGAAACCCTGTAACAACCAAAAAGGTCAAAGAGTTAAAATGAACAGAAAAAAAAAATTAACAAATAAAACTCTGACCAAGTAAGATTAAGGAAAATCTGTGTGCACTGAAACAAGATTTAAGGAAACACACTAAAAAATCTTAAATTAAAAATTAAAGGTGGGAAAAACACTATCCACAATGTGAGTGCCCATTACACACATATTCAACCAGTTGAAAGAATCATTGAAGAATCTATTTTAATTATTAATTACCTTATTGATCTGTAGAAACACAAACACATACTTGGATTGACATTTTATCTTTTTCATATGTCTATTGTTTTCATATACAAAGTGTAACTTAGTATATTCATTCTAAAGGATGTGTGTGCAGCATGCAGGGAACAGAAATTTCAACCCCATTCATTATGCAGCTCATACACTGGGTATTCACTAATTATTTTCTTTTCTGTGTTTTCATGTACTTGGAACAGGGTGCCAGTATGCATCTTGGACTCATATTGATCCTCCTGATTTCAGCCTCCCAAGCACTGGGATTACAGGCATGTGCCACCATGGTGGGTCGCAGTGGCTGACTTAGCATGTCCACAGCTAGGGCCAGTGTAGCATATGGTGCCAGTAATTGAATCTTGATTCCTGTGCTTAGTCAACTGAGCTATCTGCCTGAACCTACATAAGTTAGCAATACCTGTCTTACAAAACTCTTCAAGTTATGTGCCCAAATCATCTTCTCTTTTTATAGCTTTAAAAAAATTTGTCCACAGCAATAATATCCTCTTGTAACAATAATAATAATGATTATAATACTCTCTTAAGTACATTAAATACTTCTCACATTGTAGGGTCAATGTGAAGATAAATAGCATCTAGTTCTGAAATACAATGAAGAGGAAACAAATATAATTTTTATTTTTGTGGGAGCAGAGTGTAGCAAAATCACACTAAGGAGTTGAACCCCAAGTATCTTAGTAAGCTTTCAAAACATATCTACTTCTTGGAATAAGTATATTTCAGGAGTATTGTTGACCAGTCTTTGTATAGATTTACTACAGATGCCATAAACTAAATTCAAACTCACATTATTTATCTGATATTAGAAATGAGGAATTATAAGTTACATATAAGCATCATACTGAGTTCCTTCTTGATGCGTAATGCATTTTCCTTCTTCTCTTTACCAATAGGTCGAGGAGATGTAACTGAGCTAAAGTAGCCAGAGTAGTGCTTAACAGCGTGGAGGATTTAACTGTCACCCATGGCAGTTCCCAGGGGTCACATGGTCACACAGTCATGACTTTAACCCATGTACCCAAATCCCCCTGTCCATTTCACCCATTTAGGCTACTGATACAGTTAAATTTGTAACAATTACACAAGTTCATGTATTATTATTATTTAACATACAACATGTTTTCAAAGTATGACTCTGACATCAATATTTTACATTTCTCAAAATTTTGAATAATTGAAAATAAACATAAGTATGACCTTGTAAGATTATGGTAAACTCTGCAGTGTAATTTACCTAGAGACAATGCTTTCTGAAATGGTCTCTGTGAAAATATTTCACATTTTTCTTTTAGAGTAATTCATTCCAGGTGCTCATCATTTTCACTCCAAACAATAAATATGTTTTGTAGACCCAATTTGTTCATCTGGAGAGAACTAAAATATGAGCTCTAAAGTACCCAGAATTATTAGATGGCTTTATTAAAACAATTACAGAAATCCTTAATTTGGACTTCCACGCCTTTTTATAAAATAACATTACAACAAAGTAAGTAAAATATATTTTTTATTTGGCTTACACCTAATTTCTTCATTGTAAGGTTGGTCTTGTTAGCTGCCTACATCATAGATATGGAGATATTGACTGATTAATTAAAGATGTATTTGACACAAATGACACACAGTTGCAGTCCATGTCTCTGTTAGTCTCTACTTAGCTTCTATAATTTTGTTTACTTGAATTAACTTCCATTTCCCGCTAACCATGTGAATCTTTGGGTTTTAGTTTTTATTGAGGCTTCATTTCATGGGAGAACAGTGGCTAAATTAAAGCTGGAACTGATGACTGTGCAATGGGAGGAGAATCAGATGACAGTTAAGGAGATAAAATAAGTTTTACAGTAATTATTATATACACTTGACCTTTAACACATTGAAGATGTTGCTGGCCTACACAAGCACTTTTAGAGCATGCTATGAAGCAGACCAGAAACCAATCATTTTACCACCTCACTAGGAAGGGACTCTCACCATTCCCCAATGTCCAGTTGGCATTACTAGAGAGTGTTCCTCTTTTTAATCTTTTGACAAAATGAAATTCCCTTTTGCATCTTAATTCTACTTCATAAAGAAAACTGCAAATTTTTTTTGTATGAAGAAAGCCTCACAAATATCCCAGGAAAATGTCCAGGTACCAATTACTGCTCATAGTTTCTACTTGTGTCTATAATTACCCTTGAAGAAAAGTAACTTCATGATTTTACTTGTAAATGACACATTCTCCAGTTTGCTAAGGGTGATATGTGATGGTTGGAAACTTAAAGATGAAGCCATAATTTATAGAGCTGTTCAGTTCTTTTCTTCACATTGTGGCTACAGTCTTAGTTCCTTTAATGTCAGGCATGACTTTGTGATGTTTTATCAGCAAAAACAACCTCTTTTTGTCCATGTAGTGCCTCAGGAAAATGAATTTTGGCCCTGGATTTCATAGTTCCATTCAGAACTATTCATTTAAAACATGGTCTGGGATATGCTGTAAGGGAGATCTGTTAAACATTTATAAATATCACAGTTTCTATTTCAGTTCTTTATGATGAAGGAAAAAATGGAAAATAATAAAGCCAAAGAGAAAATTAAATTTGTATCATAGGTGTCCCATGCTTTTGCTCTATTTACTTCAAAGGGCATGACAGACATTATCAATGCATGAATTGTGATGGGTGTTGCCATCCCTTGGGGTACAGTGTTCTAGGCCATCAGTTGTGTCTCCTGATTATTATACCCTTAGTTTAGATTTTTAGAGATACAAAATAACATTTATAAGACACAGAACAGAAGCCATTCCATTTTATGTTTGCTACTACGCAAACATGAGGAAGCCAATGTTAGAAGAGAAAATTAATCAGATAAAATTATATCAAATTTTCACAGTATTTTTAACACAAATAACCCCATGGTATGTACTTAAATGATGGGTCATTATATGTGGCAATATCCTTGAGAAACAATTCCTTAAAAATGTGAGCTTTAATGAGAAAAGGGACTGCTAGGAATTGAATGAATAAGGACATCCCTTAAAAATGAAAGGAAAATCAGCTAACTCCTAGATGAGCAGCTAACAAATGGCATATATATCAATTTAGCATAAATATTTCTGCACCACTTGACAGAAACTAAAAGCAAAAGTCAAAGTCTTGTGATAAAATCTTCATATGCCTTGATTTTCTATTTATTTTTATCAGATCATAATACCATTACCCTATCCATCCCCGAAAGGAATTATAGTCAACTTCATCCAACAAGTTTCATGTCAATTACTCTCCCAATGGTTATTCTGTATTTGTAGAGAGAATGTAGAAGATATAAAACTGTAAGCATTTGTTTTATCAATGACTACCTTGACATTCTTAATAACATATATGGTGCCTAATATACCATGTTCAGATTTGTTGGACAAATAGGATTGTGATTTCCAAAGCTTCAGTAACTCAAATAATTCATTTTTCTCATCAAAGGTAGAAAAATAATAAAAAATATTAATTTCCTTCATAGAATATGTTGTTAAAGCTTTCACATGGATTTTTATAACTGGCTACAAATAATTTATTGCTTCAGGTTATACGCCCTCATATTTCCATTAAACATGCTAAATTGTTCTTGTACTTATATCTGTTTCAGGAATGACTGCATGTTGTGCATTTATTTATATTTGCTCTCTTGCAATTTTCCTTTTTGTTACAGAGCATTAGAAAATATGGGTTTCTAAAATACCTGTCTGAAACACACACACACACACACACACAGAGGCACAGGTGAAAAACACTTAAACATTTATATCACCATAGAACTTTAAAAAATTTTTGAGTTTCACTCTTCCTTCTACACATGCATAATGACCACATATGTAGAATATAATTCCACTTACAAAATTGTTTATCAATTTCAATATGTTCAAGACTAATTATGCTGAAAGTTCTATCAAAGTTGTGCTGGTGTTGATGGAGCCTGTAATGATGTCTTCCTTGCATGAGAAGGCCATAAACAAATTGCTTCTGCCTTACAAGCACATTAATTTCTTTTTGCAGGAGGAAGGTTCTTGTTTGACAGACTAACTTGCAGTCTAAGCATTAACACCTGCTTAATCACAAAAGCATATGGTGTAACGTAACTGAGTTTTAAGTGAACTTCTTTATAAAGTTAATGAATACGTGATTGGATATTAAAGTAAAATACTGAGCAATAATATTATTGTCCTGTGCTCACATACATGCCCATGAATTCAATCCATTGGTAAGTAATCTCAGCCTACCAACCTGTTGTTCTATCATAATACTGTGAATTATTCTACTTCTATGGCAACTTTAGAAAGATGGGTATTTCATTCATGTCTTCAGTGTACTCATCTACAAATCAATGATGATTTTGGAATGCATATCCATGGAGAATGCTATATACATTTTAAAAAGGATGTTTAATTTTGGAAGATGGAACACTGGCAGGAAGACACAAAACTTCAAACAAGTGAAAGGTCAAACTTCAGCTCAAGTTTCATGGTAGTCATAAAAAAACTTTTCTCAAGCCCTACTAGCTCTCTGTTTTGTTTATTAGACATATCCGTGGTAAACAGACATGTCATGAAAGCATTCATTATGGGTTGTTGGTACATGTACATAACATGCCTTATTTCTTTTGGGCCTTTCCTTTCCTCCCCTATTTCCTCCTTTCATTTCTGGCCCCATTCCCATTTGCCAATGACAGGGTCACCACTGGCTCAGTGATCTTTGTCTCATTGTTGGGACAAATTACATAACACCTGAAATTAAGAAAGGGAAGATTTGTTTAGCTTACAGGTAGTAGAGGTTTCGGTCCATACACAGCATGCTCCAAGGTAGAGTGGCACATGACAGAGGGTAGCAGTTCATGGAGGCAGAAGACAGTGAAAGCAAAGGGAGGAACACTGGCTGCATCATTAGCAAGCCCCTCGTCCCACCTTATAGTCAGACTGTCTGACCAGGTGGGAGTAGCACTCATGCCCACAAGGCCAGTATTGGATCATGAATTAATTACAAACTCTAGAAGTCACCCCATGATTGCATGTGGCTTTGGGGGCACAATTACACACAAACCATAAGAATCCCTCACTTCTTTTCAGACAGTCTTTTTCTATACTCTCTCCTGGACTGTATTTCTGTAGTGAAAAATAACACTTCTCTCTGTCTCTCACAGAACTCAACTATGTTTAATGTAGTTTGCTTATCATGGTCAACTAATAAAAGCAGTAGATACAGGAAGGAAATGATAAAAGAATTAAAGATAGGCGATCTACATGTGTTAGACACATGGATAAACACTCCTTGCAAAGATGATTATCAGAATATAATCCAACATGAATACTAAAACTAAGAGCTAAAATAAAATAGAAAATAAAACCATTAAAACTGTTTGCTTTTTATAACTAGAGTATAATTTTTCATCAGTATCTTATATATGAGAGATGCTTATGAAATTTAAATCTCATAAACAAAAATCACTGAATGTAGCTGATGAAGAAAATTTCTAGGCGAAAAGCAAACAACTTCAGCTACCAATGTAACAACATAAGAGGCAGGATGAGCATGAACTGTGCAGATAGGCAGGTAGCTGGCAAATCGGTTGATCACAGCCAAACAAGTCCAGTAGTTGCAGTGAGCATGCCTTAATGGAGAGTTTTATGAAAATAGTTCAGGCCTAGAGAGTTAGAAAAACTGGCATGAGGAACAGAATTTATTAAAATTCAGGTGTGAATTTAAAAATTAAGGAGTATTTATTGCCCATCCCCTCAGTAAAAATTTGACAAATGTGATAGCAACTGCAATATTTACTCATGGAAACACAATGAAACCTTAACAAGGTCTACTTTGAAATGTTTTGACAAACTCCAATATGTCTCTATGCTGTTCCACTGGCAATATCATTTCTCAGGCCCACATGGAAGCTTCGACATCCCTTGACAGCTATGATACTTCCATTCATTTCATAGCTCAAGGATAAGAATTGGCTCATCTGTTGCGAAGACTCACTCTCATTCTTGAAAGCCTAATAACCAAGTTGAACCAAAGCAAAACACACTTTAAATGAAATACTATGTTTTAGTGCATGGTAGTCTAAAATGATTACATGCCAATTATCCCCTCCTCATTAATTTCTAGAAGAATGTTTAATTTATATGAATATTTGGTCTAGAAATTGGAGAAACAAAATTCTAAAAACTATATCACAGAAAAGGAAATTGTTGCACCTCATAAATAGAGGTATAAGATAAGCCAGTAGATTGCAGCACTTTAATCAAAAGTGGACCGTTATCTTAGGGCATAATTTCTCTACTCTTTACTAATTCTAATTCCTTTACATTTGCTTCCTGGGAAAATGAGGCTGCCTTATGTTGCTGCAAATAAGGTTTTAGCACGTCTAGGAACCTTCACTTTAGTTTATTAATCAATGCAGTATGAGTATTTTCCCTTCAAAATTCTTCTAAAAGAATTTTGGTGGGTATGGTGAAGCACAATTGCAGGACTGTCAAAATTGGAGGCTGTCTTAGGCTACATGGTGAGTTGAAGACAAGCCTGACCTACATAGTGAGACACTATCTCAGAGCAAAGTGAAGAGAGAGAGAGCGAGATGCATGAGGTATTTAACAGAACAACTTGTATTTGATTCCATCATTTTTAAAGAGTAAAATTAAAATTAAAACAAAAAATACAAGTGATACAGAACTTCACTTAGCACAGTAACGTGAATTTTATACTATTTGTTGTGATACATAGTGTCGTCTTCCAACCAGGTATTTATATTACCAGATATGTGCATGTAAAATTGGAAGAAGAGAGAAAAAAGAAAGAAATACATAAGAAATTAAGAAGAGAAAATGTACAATTGTAAAAAGGAGATAAACCAAATCAAATGTTACGTGCTCCTTTCCAAGATCAACAGAAATGCATAGTACAGTTGTCCAAACCATCATATTTACATACATAGATAAATCTCTTTCCCCTACTCCCTCTCTTGTCCTTCTCAACTCAGTAACTCTTTCCTTTTAAATAAGGTCATTCCGTTTTCTCAGTGTCTGTTGTACCCTTCAGATTCCACTTTCTTTTTCTGATTCTCACATTAAGGAGACAACATGATGTCTGCACACATAGGTCTTATTTATTTCACCTAAGAGAGTATGATCTCTATTTACATTCACTTACTGACATAAGACTCAAATTTATCCTGTTTTATAGATGAATAATACTCCATTGTGTAAAAAGAACACAGGTTCTTTAAAGAATTAAAAAAACAACAGAATGCTGGGGAGATGGCTCAGTAGACTATGCACCTGCCTGGCAAGCATATTTTCCTGAGTTCAATTATTGTCCTGAGTTCATTTCCAAGAGTAAGTGCTATACTGGCTCCAATCCCTGGGTGCACTGAGATAGTGAATGAAACTGGGCATGGTGGTGCACACCTGTAGTCCCAGTGCTTGGGAGGCAGAAAACAGGAGGATCACTGTGAGTCCCATCTGTAATGGGACCCTGTAGACCCTGTACCAAATATGCTAAAAAATTCTCCTTTTAAGTTAACTATCTCAGGTATTTGACTATAATAGTGGAAAACAAAAAAAATACATAAGTAATTCACCTTTTAATTCAATATCTGCTACTCCTGAAGCCCCACCTCTGTAAGGGGAATCTTCTGCACAAAAAGGCATCAACCTTTCCAAGAATCTCTTCTTTCATGAGCTCACACTCAGGACTTATACTTGGCCTAAGCGAGGCCCAACAGAGGAGAATGCCACCATGCTCAGGATCAGCAACTACTTCAAATATTTTGTGGTGGTCAAAAGGCAAAGGGGGATATAAATAAAGGACAATTTTGTAGAGGAAAAAAATATATATATATGTATGTATATACAAGATAGTTAGGATAGATACACAGCTACTTTCTCTTAGTTCAATGAGAAGAAACTTCTGTCCTAATATTGTTTAGACAAGCTATCATGTCTGCATCTTGTCCTCTGAATAACTACTATGAAGACAACAATATGCAATGTATTAACTATTGCAGCTGTCCTATTTTGAAACTGTTTTGAAACTGTTTCATTGCTCCTTTATCTTTTTTCTCATTAAGTGAATTAAAAAATTAAAAAATAATTACCAAGGCCAGAGAGATGGCTCAGCAGAATCAGCTCTTGCCTGGAAAGTGCAAGTGCCTGAGTTCAATCCCTGGTTCTGCCAAAAAATTAATAATAATAATAATTAATAATAACCAAATCAAAGTAAAACTGTGTTTTTATTCAGACAATTAAAAAAAGGCATTTCAGGGGCCAGGGAGATAGCTCAATAGCATAGCACTCCTGAATTTGATTCCTGGTACCAATAATAATAATAATGATGATGATAATAATAACAATAATAACAACAACAACAAAAGCAAAAAAAAAAATCAGGGTTAATTCTTGACTTTTCAAACACCTCTTCAACAATCTCAAAGTAAGAAAACAAAATAGTCTGAATTGTTATTACTTGGTTATAGCAGTTATGCTACAAACCACTTACCAAAGAGCTGCTCCAGTGAGTTAACCTTGCATGTCTTCTGTGTAGATGATCATTTCTAGTCCTTCCCATGCAACTGGCCATATCACCACCCCTGTTCCTGATTTCACTGTAAACACATCAAAAGGAGGATGTTGGCACCATATTAAAATTCATTCTAGTGGTAAATATTTGCTATATCTATATATAACAAAGAGGAGCTTATTTGGTTTTTGTTTGTTTGTTTCAGAACCAGGGATTGAACTCAGGCCCTTGTGCTCACCAGGGAAGCGCTTATTCCACTGAGCCATCTTCCTGGCCCCAAGAGAAGCTTATTTGATAGTGATTTACCAAAAAAGTATTTTTAAAGACTCCTGCTTTGGTCACTACACTCCAGCATGCTGGATATATGGACTGACATACAGAAATCACAGTAGCTAATTATGTACTTTAGAACTGGTTGAACCATTATCTTTAATAATTGTGGGTGATACAGATGTTCACCTTCGCAGTTTACTTTTAAAAATGATACACCTAGAATTGCTGACATTTGAAGACTTAGAATACCAGAAGGTGACTGAGAATAAAAAAGAAAATCCTGTATTTTAATTTTAAAACTCTTTATATACATGTGCGATAAAGAGTTAGGGCTTCCAGGTAGGCACTTTTCTGTACTGCAGCAAATACCAACAGATGAACAGAGATCTCACTTCCCTACCCTGACTATTCTACATGGGGGAGTATTAAGATTCCTTTGGCCAGGCCTCTCATTATTTTTTTCAAGAGTAGAGTTTTTCATTTTTCATCATGACACAAATTAATAATAATCATATATCATAGAAATGGCAATGACAGTAATTTGCTATAGAAACAAAAGTTATAGTGACCTTTTTCCGAAGTCTTAGTTTGTCTCAGTTGAATAATTCCCCTTTCTACCTTAAAATAAGAAACTTGTGGTTGTACTAAAGGTAAGTTTCTTAGATTTATTAATGAAACTGCAAGTACAATGGAAACAGCATAAGAAACAAGGACGATTTGCTGCCGTTAGCAGTTTTTAACACCATAGGTATCATTTCCCCTTAGCAGAGCGTGGTTGCTTTGAATTTTCCTAGTCTCACTTTCCACAAAATTTTCAGAAAGTTGCATTATTGTTAGCAAAGTATGTATGTGATTGCCCTCTCAGTGGGGTTCATCTCCTATTGTCCAGGGACTTTCTAAACTTCTTAAGATTCGCGCCATTCTGTTCCACTGTCTGCTGCCTGCTCTGTCATTCACAATGGGATGTCAGTTCCTCACTTCCCATCTTGGCATTGTCTCTAACATAGACCCCTTTCTTCTTTGCCTGCACAATTCCAGCTCACTCATCAAATCTCATACAAGTCAAGATAAGATTCAGGTCACTCAAACTCAATGTGCCCTCTTGGAGTTCCAGTCCCTGCGGGAGAATCATGTGTGCTCACCCCACCTAACTCACCTGAGGAACTATGACTCACTTCACCAGGTAGCATGCATGCATGCAGAAGGTTCATGAAGTTCGAGTGTTCTCTCTTATCATGTGTTCTCTATTATTTTTTATTTCTGCATATTGGTGATTTAGATCATGGTATTGTTTTTCAGATTAGTATACACATAGAACATACTACAGTCATTCCCCATCATTGCATTTCGCTCCCCAGTGTCAGAGTTTGGGAGAGCTTCTTTATGTTCAGCATGTTTTGATCATATCAGCCTCCTCCATCACTTTCCCTTGCACTCTCCCCAGTCCTATTATTTCCTTCTATTGGTCTAATAATAGTCTCCCTTTCATTTTCTTATCAACCTTATTAGATTTTACGTGTCAGAGTGAACACTCATGACCTTCTCACCCAGACAGACACTCCATCAGTTTGTGTAGCCAAGTAAGGATGAAGTGGGGCAAGACCACAGCTGACCTGTGGCAGGCAGACGATAGCAATGTCCTGCTATCCTGCATTGCCACAGCATAAGATGATCTGTAGTGATGGACAATTTGTCCATCTGTACACTGGGATTGTTGGATAAGTTGTTCATTTTGATTGTCGTTCCTCGGGCTTTGAAGTTTTTGAAGAAAGGAATGACCATTTTCAGCCCATTTCCTCAATCAAATAAAATGCACTGTACACTAAAGGTGGCAAAAAAGGGCCTGGGAGATAGTTCAGCAGCATGAGTACCTTCCTGGCATATGTAATGCATGAAGATCAATCACTGGTGTAAAAAAAGGTACAAATAAATATTTGGTTGTAGAAGAAACCAGAATCAACATTCTTGTACAGGTGTGAATCAATCATGTTGCATTAACTGTAGAATACAAATAAAACAAAAACGATTTATTTAGACAAAGAATGATACTTTGATTCTTTATAAAATGTTCATATTTGACTGAAACTAGCTGGATATACATACATTTATTCTCAGCCACACAGAAGCCACTTATTGTGTTTCTTTCATTGCTAAGCATGTTACTCACTGCAGTGTGAAGAAATATGCTGCCCCATGCCCTTTATCTGTAAAAGACAAAAGGGTTACATTAGCTTCTTTCATCTTCCTTAAAGGCCCACTGCAATCATTTAAAAATAATTTTAAAATAAACTATGCAAACATGCAGTAATAAAAGCTTTTGAAAGTTAATGAAATAAAAACAGTACAATATGGTTGCTCCAATAATAACCAGAATTTAACCAGGTACAAGGAACAGAGCAGATACGATAACAGAGGAAGTACCCTGCATCTGCAGAAAGCCCAGAATCAAGGGTTAGCAGAGAAAATGCACGGAATGGTGGAGGGTAAAAGTGGTGGACAAGATAGGAAGGTCCTGGTAAGGACCTGCTTGGAAGAGCAGCGAGGTCATGTCACAAGGCCCCGACGTGCTTCTGGAAGCTGTTTGGACTATATCACAAAGTTCTCCCTGCAGTATTGAAAATCTATTTTCCTTTAGTGACAAGACTAAATTTGTGAAATTGTGCCCTGTGATTGTGGAGCCAGGAGAGAACAAAAAAGTGGTGAAGGTGACAAAACCAGAGCCATAGATCAAACAATTGTAGCCTTGTAAGAAAAGAAAGATGTACAAAGCAAAGCTTTTTCTATTTTTAGGAAATTGAGAAACTAAAAGAAGAGAGAATAGTCTGCTTCCAAGGCTTAGCTATTATAATTTGTGCTGCTAGGTCCACGGATGTGCATTGTGTCAATATAATATGCTGTTTTGTGGCATTCATGCGCAGTGGAGTGCTATTCTACCATCCCGAAAGACAGTCTTCAATTGTTTTTGGAAAAATGGATGCACATTGAGTCCATAATGTTAAGTGAAATGAAACAAATCACAAACTTAAATGACAGTTTCTCTCACACTGTAAAGATACCTAATAGGTAAAGCAAAAACAGATCTTTTGCAAAAGGGAAGGAATGGGGAGGAAGAAGAGGAGAAGAAGATGAGCAAAAGAACTGTGTTCTTCACATTACCAATGTCCCACGAGGAATGAGATCATTTTTCACTGTGTATGTGTAATAAAAAAAACTGAAAAATTTCAAGTAAGTAAGTAGCTATAATTCAAACATATGACACAAGTGGTGATTGCAACTGTACGTACCCAATACCTCCATTACTTTTCTCTCATTGATGGAACAGAATATTCAACACCTAGGATTAAGGAAGGAAAGGTTTATTTAGCTAGCAGTTGGATGAGGTTTCAGGCGATGATCCGCTGACTCAAAGGCAGGGTGGCACACAGCAGAGTACAACTGCTCATAGTGGTGGACAAAGTAGGATAGCAAGAGCATCCATGGAGGAGCAGCAGCAGTGGCGGTAGCAGCAAGGGGCAGAGGCAAGCCTCCCTCCCTTCCTCCTCCTGCCTCCAGGATGTCTGCCCCAGCACTCACAGTGCTCACACTCATAATCCCAGCACCGGATCACAAATTACTCACTACCTCTAGAAGTCTGCCCCAGGACTTCATGAGGCTTTGGGGGAACAACTATATACATAGCATAACTCTCAGAAAGACATTCAGTGAGGTATGCTGACAACTCCACAATTGTCAGAGTGAGAAACTGGCCCTTGCACAAAGAGAATGAGTGATCCTTCTCTCATATATCCAACTATAAAGCATTAAAGTGGAAATATGCCCACCTTCCACCTAGGTGCCCTAAAGTTTCAGCTTTAGCACCAGCTCAAATTCGCATGAGCTCCGGCTCTCTATTGTGTTTTCAAGTAACAAGCCTATCATCTGTACTGACTCCAGCACACTTTACAACAACCCACCTATTTTGCTACTTCAGAGTCGCCCTGCTCCCTTTACACAGAGAATTTTGAAATACATAGCATACCAAAAGCCATACAGTAGAAATGACTCACATGGATTTCATAAGGTACACAGGGGCAAGTGTGGACCATGAGACACTTTGCTTCACAATTAGAAAAAAATGACCTTAAATGAACAGCAGTTTTAAAAGATTGTATATCCCAAAATGTGTGTTTTGTTACTGAGAAATCAATCAGTATGTCCCTGAATTTCTGCATAGAGAAGTAATTCAAATAGTACATATTGCAAAAGTGCCTTGAGATATTTCCAGACGAAAGATATTATATTAACTTAAAAGGCTATTTTTCACTCTTTAGTATTATATATTTCTCTTTTAATAAGTTTACCTGCCTCAGGGCAATAACATTTCATTACAAGAGGCAAAGATTGTTGATATGTTTATGTTTATCTTGCTTAAGATTCCATGGCTATTTTGGGCCCACTGGGAAAAGGATATTTGATGACATAATGACAAATTGAAGTAATTGACAATCTTGCAGTCTTCTGTCCCATTGAGGTCTGATGTGTGCATAAGTGTGATAATTCAATTTATGGCACAGTAAATTACATCTCCAGAGCAGTCTTAGGCCATTTATGGAGTGTGGGTGCATCTCAGGTATGACGTTAGGTATATTTTTATTTACTGTGATAGCATAGATTGAGAGATTGGCTGATAGAATGAAAGATGGAAGGAGAGGATCATTTATGCAGTTTTGTGATTGAGATTAGGCTCAGCAAACACAGCAGTTATTCTTCCAAAGAGTGATGTGGTCCAGAGGTTAAACATTAAACAGGATAAAGAACTTCTGCTTCCACACTTCATGTCACCATCGATCTGTAATTTACCTTTTACATAAGCCAAAGCCCTGCTTTTTTATTTCAGAAGGCATTAACAATATGAAGGAGGTGCATGTATATAACGCTTAGCATTATTAAGTGGACACTGAGGTGCAAAATATGCAAAGCTCTGAATTAAGAGGGCACTATCTCTTTAGTGAGGTTTATCAGGATATAACAGACCTGGGTTATGAAACCCTGACTTTCAAGCAATCATCTGTCAAAGCAGGATTATAAATATGAATAAAATATGAAAAAATGTGGCCAGCATTTGTGTTGTATTTAGCAATCTAAAGAGAAGTATGTATATTCTCAGATCACAGAAATGATTAACAGGATATTTTGATCAGTATTATAGAGATTCAGCAGATAGTTGTACTATCACATGATGCAAAGAGAAATAAAATCCCAGTACAAAACTTGTGAATCTTGGAAATATATGTCAATAAGGGTTGAAACATTACTAGATATTAACTGAAATGGGACATTGTTAACTTTTGCCTTAGTTTTCATTTGTTTTGCACACACTTTATGATTTTAATTTTTCCAGTACATCTGGTTCCTTTTCTTGCTCATAGAGCTTTCTTGCAAACTAGGATACAGACATTTCAACCTTTGATAATTGACTCTGCCTCAAATAAAAGAGCAGACAAACAACCCTCCCAAGAAATCTTGCTTTAAAACTTTAAAACCTTGCTAATATTGGAAGACTGAGTCCAGTGTGTGTGTGCGTGAGTGTATGTGTGTGTGTGTACATGCAAGAATGTATCTGAGTTTTATTTCCTAGACACTGAGCTGCCCTATGTGATGGTTTGTCCTAGAACATCTGCTATTTGCTACAGTTTCCAGTGCATTTGAAGACAAGTTCAGTTTTTATTTTCAATTAACTTTTAATATTGAACCAGTACATTTTTTATTTTGTTAAACATAAATATGTTGTTTTCAAAGATGAAAAAATCTTTGACTTCCTTGGTTAAATGAATCCCAAGGCATTTCATTTTCCATGGTGCTATTGCAAAAGGTATTGTTTCTATTGTTTTCCTTTCAGTGTGCTTGTTATCTGTGTAGAGGAATGCTATTGACTTTTGAGTATTGATTTTGTATCCTGCTATGCTACTAAATTTCCCTATCAGTTCTAGTAGTTTCTTGGTGGAATTTTTGAGATCTTCCAAGTAAAGTATCATGTCATCTGCAAATAGTGATAATTTCACTTCTTCTTTACCTATTCTTATTCCCTTTATCTCTTCCTCTTTTCTAATGGCTGCTGCTAAGGATTCCGACACTATATTGAATAGGAGGGGTGATAGAGGACATCCTTGTCTTATACCTGATTTAAGAGTAAAAGATTTCAGTTTTTCCCCATTTAGGATTATATTAGCTTTTGGGTTGTCATAAATGGCTTGTATGAAGTTAAGATAGAGTCCATCTATTCCAATTTTCTGTAGGACCTTGAACATGAATGAGTGTTGGACTTTGTAAAAAGCTTTCTGTACATCAATTGAGATGATCATGTGGTTTTTAGATTTCAGTCTATTAATCTAGTGTATTACATTTATAGATTTTTGAATATTGAACCATCTTTGCATCCCTGGGATGAATCTTACCTGGTCATGGTGTATGATATTCTTGATGATTTGCTCTATTCTATTTGCCATCTATCTTCATGAGGGAGACTGGCCTATAGTTCTCCTTTTTGGTTGTGTCTTTCCCTGGTTTTGGAATCAGTATTATACTTGCCTCCAGACATCTCACTTTACATCTTGGATCGCACTTTATATATTTAATAAATTCTACTTTTTGTATGAGTGTCATTTTTAGCACCTTATATGTATGAACATCTGTACATTCAGCTCACAGAATTAGCAATTAGAAACTAAATTTTAAAATAAAGGAATAATCCTAATTCAAAAAGCCAATGGAATCTGCATGTGGTACTGCCTAACTATAGTCCCAGCTACTTGGAATGATAAGGCAAGAAAGAATTGCAAGTTGGAGGCCAATTTAGCAAGAATCTGTCTCAAAATAAAATGTAAAAAGAGATCAAGTTGTAACTCAGAAGTGTAGAAGTGCAGAAAAAGAAGAGAAGTTTTGTATCACCTAGAACATGTTTTAAAGCTATCAAAAGAGAAAATACTAAAAGTTATTTTCAGCAATTAATTGTGAATATATTTTCTCCTATCATTGGTCAAAAATTATCACTAAAACTAGTTGCAAGAAAACAAAAATAATTAAACAAAGATAAAATTTGAAAGTGCTTAACTTTAGCTGAACCTTAGAAAAGACTGTGTAAATAATACATGGGTGTGTTTTGTCTTAAAATTTTGCCAGATTTATGAAGAAATACTGTAATTTTTCAGATTGAGATAAGACTATTCCTACAGGTATTTTGAATCTTTTAGGTATCCTAAACACTAATTTTAGATGGAGAAAAAATATATGTCTCTGTGGGTACATGTTCAGCTAAAGTGACTCACTGACATTTTAAAATAAATCCTTAACTTCAATTTACTTCTTTTACAAAAACTGAAACAAGTTTGTAAGTGTGTTTACAAACCATAAAGAAAAATTTTGCTTATATTTGATCCAATTATGTAGAATACTTTGAAGTATTGTGTGATTAGAATAGTTAAGGTATGTGAGCCTAAATTTTGAAATATAACTTTAAAGCTCTAAATTCACATTAAGCAGGGTTTCACTGTGTAGTTTTAGAGTAGCCTGGAACACCCTTAGAGCCCACGCTGGACAGGAATCTCAATGATGCATCTGCCTCAGCCTCTTGTGGGATGGGATTATAGGCTGCACCACCAGGCCTGGCCTTAGATAAAGCGTTTTGAGAAAACAGACTATGTATCCCAGGCTGACCTCAAATTTGTGGCAATACTCCTGCCTCAGACTTTCAAATGCTAAGATTATAGGCATGAACCATTATACCTGCATTTTGCTCCTTAAATTTTAAACAAGTTGCTTTTATATAACTAACTTTTCATCTTAAATATAATGCAGAAAAAAACATATTTGTCCCATTTGGAATTAGATATACTTATTTTATTTGCAAAATCAAATTATATAAGGTAATTAGTATTTTGTTGATGAACTATTTCTAGAAAAAGAAAAGATGTCGATCATAACATCAATAAAATTACCAATGTTTCATATAGCAAATTGTTAAAGAGTCAAACTATTTTTAGGTAGCAGATAAAATACAGCAACCACATCAGTGTTTAATGTAATATTTTTATTCATAAAAAGCTAGGCAGAGTTGGGGGCCGCCTCCTCCCTTCCCTGGGCATGTGTCATTTCCGGAATGCTGTCCCTCTCAGGGCCGTTCCTTTCATGGTCGCCTGTGGGACATGGCGCGCCACGGCCTGTCATTTGATGCCGCTCATTAAGCAGTTGGTTTTTGAACAATGCACCCGAGACTGTCGCTCGGCAATAGCTATTGAGAGAGCACACCAAACGCCCAAACATTTGTTAGTAAAACAAAAGGAGGGAATAGGCTTTGGCCTTTCCCATAAAGGAAAACTATCTCTTGCACTGTTCACCTACAATTTTTTAAATTTGAATTTGGCTGGCCGCTCCCCTGCGGATGAACACACC
>PVKA01008410.1:0-73177 GCA_004027165.1 Ctenomys sociabilis
TTGGGCTAAGTGTTAGTGAATTTCTGATTTGTGTGAACCTAGAAGTTATTAAACATTTAAAAAGTTGGCCAAAGGCTCACAAAGTGCTCAAGATTAAGAACAAATTAATGCATTCGCATTACCAAAAGTAACCATGCATAGCATATGCTCTCTGTCCTCCAGAAACGTGTGTGGTCCATGCTGCAGATACATAAGCCAGACATAGTAACAGGGTGGTGCTTTACCTACACAGGGTGCTTTGGAGAGAAAGTGCCCTCTTGTCATTTTACTGGCACAGATGGTGCTGCAGTTACTTTCCTCCCATTGCTGGGACAAAATACCTGACACCAAGAATTAAGGAAGGAAAGGTTTATTTAGCTCACAGTCTGTGGAGGTTTCAGTCCATAGTTTGCTGGCTCTAAGGCAGAGAGGCACATAGCAGAGGACAGCGGTTCATGGTGGCAGAAGACAGCAGGGACCAAAGGGAAGCGCAGTGGCGAGGCAGCTAGCCAGCCTCTCTTCTTTCCTTATACTGCACCCAGGCTGTAATCCAAGCCCTGGATCATGAGTTAACATGAGTTAATCACAAACTCTAAAAACCACCTCAGTGACCCCAGTGACTGCATTAGACTTTGCGGGGGACAACTAGTCACCAAGCATAACAGAAGGATGAGCCGGAGTTCATGTGATAGCAAAGGTTTTTATTTACATCAGTGCTAATGGGTTCTCTGCCTTACACACTGCCGCGATGACAGTGAGGTCCCTCAACTGGCTCGCTCTTGTCCTTGGGTCACCAAGGGGGACGGTCTCACAGTGACTGGGCTGGCACATTTCCTTAGTGTACTCTGCACACGTGCTGCACCCCTTGCCAGCGCAGTCTGCCCTAAGAGGGGCCCTCCTGGGGTCTGCGGGTGCAACTTCTGCTCCCATCTTCCACACTAGAAACTGCCAGGCCTGCAGACCTGGGGCTGCAGCCCTAGAATTCTAACACCCCACCTGCCGTGCCCACAGGCTCTTCCTGGGCACACGTTCCAGCTGGAAGTGGCCGCTAAGGCCCATCATTGCCGCATTCTTTCTCTTCTTGATCCATCTGTTAGCACAGTCCTGTGGCTACAAAGGTTCACTTTTCCGATCCTCCTGTTGCCTGGTGTGGAGAAGATATATCTTCCTCGGATGCACTTTGGCCTTCCCATCACTCATCCCTGGAGGAATTTTATGTGATTTAATTTCTGTGCTTTGTTTAAAACTCACCATGCTGAAATACTGTTTCTTACACTACCACAGGTGTTCTGCCACCTTTTTATAGTCATTTTTAAAAAATGTATGTATTTCCTACAGGGTCTCTCTATGCTGCTCAGACTCATACTGATCCTCCTGTCTCAGCCTCCCCACTGCTGGGATTGCAGGCATGTGCCACCATGCCTGGTCTCAGCGGCCAGCTCAGGGGATCGAACCCCAGTCCCTACCCTTGCCTAAGCAGGCACTTAGTCCACTGAACGATCTCGCCAGCCCTTATAGTCATATTTTAAATATCCCATTCCTGATCTGATATTGTTAGAATCAGGAATAAATAATTGCACGATTCAGGTTGGAGCAACAACCGGAAGCCTCTGAGCACGCTGTGCTGCCCTATCAAGTCAGCAGGGCAGGCCTCATTCTTGCAAGTGCCACGGTCCCCTATGGCCTCCCTTCTCACTTCTGCAGATCTAGGAGGTGAGTGACTTGGAGCCAGACTCAGGAGCCACGTTGTGGCTCCAGGCTCTGAACTCCAGGGAGCTGTTATATGAGGTGGCTCTTGAAGAAAGCTGTTATCTTTTTTAGAATGTCATTCCTGGTTTTATTAGTACTGTACATGTTTGCGGTCCATAATGAAAGCTAGTTTTCAAAGAAAAGGTGCATTCTCCACTGAATAGCCTCATTCCTTTTAAATAAAGCATCACCAGATGCCAAGCTGGAAGGCAACGTGTATCTTCGATGACGTAGTTTTCTCTTTATGGGCCTTGCCTCCCAGTGGAGTGAAGTGCCGAAACTCACTGAGCTGATTTTCTGCTCCAGAATGTTTGGTCCACTAGCTCCTCATGAGCACTGATGGCCTGACTGGGGGGGATGCAGCAGGATGGGCAAACAGCTGGGCAGCGGGGTAGGGGTGGGGGGACATTTTCCCCACAAGCTGCATGACTCCTGAGTCTACATGTCCAGGTATGGTGATCAAATCCTTTCCCTCTCTTCATGTGTTTCATTTTGCCCATCATAAATGAGCACTAGTTTGGTCTTTTTCCCTCCATACACTCTGTCTTCCATCAAAAGGTACATCTTTTTATACTGTTGCAAAATATACACAACATGAAATTTACTATTTTAGCTGCTTTAACTATTGTTTCTGTGACATTAGCACATTTATATTGTCACAATCATCACGCTCACCGATCCCTGGAACCTCTTCGTCATCTCAGTCACACAATACCTTCACATTCCCTTTCCACCCAGCCCCTGGAAAACAGCAATCTGCTCGCTGTCTTTGTGGATTTGAGGGTGCCTGATACCCCATATAATAGATCTCTAGGGATAAATTTAGTTGGTTGATGCATCAAATAAATGCAGTGACCTTGATGGAGCTTTATATAGCACTCTGGCGGTGTGGTGCAGGAGGCCAAGGCTTAAGCAGCCCTGATCACTACTGAGTCCACCTGGTACAACTGCTAATCTACTCCTGGGAAGAGTTGGACATTCAGATTATCACCTTGACAGTACTTAGAACTGTGAATTCTCTGGCAGCAAATTTATGGTCATTTTGTTGTTTTTGTTTCATGGTGATTGCTAATTGCTTCCTCTTGCCCACTGTCAAATAGTATATGAGAAAGGACATTTAATTTTGGAGCTACTTTTGAGAAACGTCTAGGACTCCCAGCAATGGGAAAGGACTGGCATGTTGGTGTACTTCAGCAAGTATACAGTGATGTCGTTTTTTTTTCCTTTCATTTTATTGAAGTACAAATGTCAATCAGACAGTTTCAAGACACCTTAACAATACAGATTCGATAAATTAATACATTGCAAACTTTTCATAATGTTTTGGTATTGTACAAGGTGCATACATGATATTACATTTACAGATATTATTTTAGCAGATATCTCTTACCAGTGAATTAAGAATGTAGCTGCTTACTTATCTTATTTTTTATACCTGAATTATATCAAAAATTCAATAATTGTTTTCCTAGTGGATGACTGTAGTACTAGAAGCCAACATAATATCCTGTCCAACCACCATTAGTGCAGATCTTGCCCCTCACAGAATTATGTAGAAGCACATATGCTGCAGGATACTAATCAGCTTTTCTTCTGGATGGTTAACAACCTAAGATTAGAAGTCAGAGTTGGAGAAATAGAAGAGCCACAAGGCCAGCCAACATTTTGGCCCTAGCCTTTCAAGGTCAGCATAGACTCAGGACATAGGAGAACCTGTACTGCAACATCATGAAACTCAGGTGAGCTCCAAATTTTCTGAACAAGGAGATTATGGAGCCACAGAGGAAAGGGATTGAAGTTCTAAAGTGTGCCTGGGGAGAGTCACATGAAGAGAAAACTTTCTCTCAAGCTCTCAAAGAGAGCAAACTGGTCAAGCATTGGCCATGACTCATCCACATGGATGACACAGACAAAGGAACTACAGAATAATGTACAGGACTACAAAATAAACCCTGAGAGGACTTCACTGACCACATAGGAAATATAAAGTGATGTCATTTAAATGCTGTTAACATGTAGGCAGAAATATGTGCATCCAAGAATTGATGGAATTTGCTAGTTAAAAACAGGAAGACAAAGCCAGCAAGATAGCTCAGTGGACTAAGTGCCTGCTTAGGCAAGCACAGAGATTAGGGTTCGATCCCTGGCACCACACACAATGCCAGCCCCTTCTTCCTGGGCACACTGAATGGGCCACTGAGCCCAGGCTGGTGGTGTACATCTGTAATGCCAGTGCTGGGGAGGCTGAAAGCAGTATGATCACTAGATCTCTGAGGTGCCTATTGAGACCTGGTACCAAATACAGGAAAAAAAAAAAAAACAAAAAACAGGAAGTTGGGTCAGAAAAATAAGATATCAGTAATTGGCCGAGTTCAGTGTGGTGGTGTACTTTGGTAATCCCAGCACTCAGGAAGTTGAGGCAGGAAGATGGCTGTGAGTTCAAGATGAGAGAGGGCTACGTAGTGAGTTCAAGGCCAGCCTGCACTACGTAGCAAGACCTCATTTTAAAACAGTTTGCAAAAGTGGGGGAAGGGGAGGGACAGGCCAGCTGGACGTGCAAGAGACATGTGAGTATGGTTAAGATCTCTTAGAAGAGTTTGTTATTCTGTGTACACCTTTTGACACAGAACTGGATTGTGAATGTATGTTGTGCCTCCGTCCTTGCGCAGGGCACATGATCACAAAGGGAGGCTGCTTCCGAGACCTGAGTTTCCAAGTGAACGCTTCCTTCTGCAACCCCAAGACCCGGCCTGCCACAGGACTGGTGTCCTGCAGAGTAGCTGCCTGTGCTCCCAGGTAACAAGCGCCGTGTGTGTCTTACCAAGGGCACAGTTTGCCGATAAATTCAGTGTGCCTGGTAGCCCTGAAGTTGGGGAACATGTGCTGACTCCTGTTATGTGACCACAGCCACAAAGAGCCATCAAAACAAGTGGCGCCTGAACATAGAGTCTAAAAATGCATGCTTGGGCGAAACGTGGCCTGGAGGCTCTGGGGTCTGTGAGTGAACGGTTCTTCCCATAGCCTGACCTGTACACACTGGCAGGTGGTCATGATGTCCCCTGCCATCTATGCTCTCAGCCCGGGAATCGCTGCCTGCCTCGATGCCCCAACCATTTGTGGGCTGGGCTGGGGTAGACAGTAGGAGCACAGCTTGGTGTGCACTCAGGCTGAGCCTGAAATATCTGCTGCTGGCTCATTCCAGGCCACCGAGGAACTGATCTCTCTGGCCAGCTGAGGCAGGACAAAACAGGACACCCCTATTTGCCAAAAGAATTTCCTGTCTGGAGGAGCTAAGGATCAGATATAAATAAAGCTGGACCCTAGCTTAACTGGCCCAGCTAGATTTTAGTCAGTGAGAACTACTGCAGCAGGGAGGAGCTCAGCATGATGGGAGCTTGGCTTCCCCTTGTGCACAAGTCTGGGTATTCCTAGGGGGAATCAAGGAGTGGGCCTATTGGCTGTAGCTCAGAAGAATCAGGGAAAGGAAAGAACATCAGGGTATAAGAGGTGTATCGTGGGCTGATCAGGCCCACAACCTCCTAAATGAGGGGACAGCAAACATCTTAAATCAGAGAGACCAGTCATGTGGTTTTGCAGCACCCTGGAAGGTCAAAATGCTCTCTCAGAAGTAAGGATGAAGAGCTCTGCCCAACAACTTGTATTTATTTGATTTATAGACAAAGGAAGGGGACATTTGGGCAAAGCAAGAAGAGAGCAGGACCTTGAGAAGTTAGTTCAAAGAAGTCTCTGAACAGTATACTTCATCAATTAGGAGAACTATCTGATCTCTAAGGCTGGTAGCTTTATTGCTGTGGAATAGAGGATATCAGTAGCCTGCACCCTCAGCTGTTTTAGCTGTGTTGTTAGCTTTTTTTAAAATTAATTTTATTGAGAAACAAATAGCAATGTGACAATTTCAAAACTAATTAGTAGAAAAGTTTCAATAGCTAATATATTGCATGTTGTTGCCTTTGTAGTAGTAATTCATAGTACAAGATGCAGACACAATATTCTGTCCAAACACTATTAGTACAAATCTTTCTTCTCATTGAATTAAGAGAAAGTAGCTGAATAGCTACCTTATTTTGTATATACAGATACAAAATGGTCCTTCATTTGTATCCCGTTTTCTTGTTTAGTTTTATCACAGATGGGTATTCAATTGCCATTTAAATATTATAGGTGTGTGAATTCAGCAAAATAATCCAATATAGTCCAGTAGTCCATAATAGTAGTGGATTATCTGTAGGACTGGCAATGTCAGAAGTTTTTGACTTGAGCCTTCTACAGCTCAGCATATTAAGCTTCTCTTCTGGAGGGCTAACAGTTTAAGTTTGCAGACTAAAAATTAGAGTACAAGAAGGAGTGCAAGGTCAGCCAACATTTTGGTTCTAGCTTTTCAAGGTCAGTGAGGACTCAGGACATAACAGAACCTGTACTATAATATCCTGTAACTCAGTCATGTCCCAAAATTTCTGATCAAAGAGATTATAGGACCACAGAGGAAAGTGATCAACAATGTAGAGTGTGCCTAAGGAGAGTCACATGGCGAGAAAACATTCTCTCAAGCTTTCACAGGGAGCAAATTAGTCAAGCAATGGCCGTGACTTACCCACATGTCTGACACTGACAAAGGATCTACAAACTGCAGTGCAGGGTTTCAGAATAAATCCTGAGGAAATTTGACTCACCTTATCAAATACAAAAGGTACATTTCTTGCTATATAGGTCTTGCTTTATCTTGGTCTTAACCACCCAGCAGAAAAGTATAAACACAAGGTATAAAACGTAAAGCCATATTAATGTGTTGTTAGCTTGACTACAGAGCACTGTGCATATGAGCTTTCCCAGCACAGCTAGAGGTCCCTGTGCCCAGTAGCGACTACAGCCCCGTCTCCAGCAAGGAGGCACCTTGGAAACCCCATCCCACCCTACCTGCTAAGTCGCTTGTGGGACTCGGGCTCCTCTCCCTCGGGAGACAGGGACTCTAGCACTAGAACAAGCAGGAGATTCTTTGGCTGGCCTTGGTCTCTCCAGAAGGGACCCAGCAGGGCTTGGGCTGCCTAGGGGCCTCTCCTTGACCTATGGTTAAAATCAGTCTAAGAAATTGAAGTTTGGCAATGACAGCATCATTGTTATTTGTTGCAGCCCCTGCAGAGCTGGGTCTGCATCTGTGCTCCAGGTGACAGTAAATTTGACACCATTATAATCATATGCGATCACTGTTATGTATGAAGCCCCTTGAGGACCAGTCTATCCTTATAGAGCATGTCACTGTGTGTGCACTTGTGTGTGTGTGTGTGTGTGTGTGTTGGTGTGTGGCCATCCACTGTCAGTACTACTGCTCTATCTCCTTGGTGTCCTCTGCCTCTGCCTTTGGGGCTATGGAAAGATAGCCCAAAGCTGCTCCAGAGTTCTTCTATGTGCCATATTTAATTCATTCCAGGGCAGTGTAGCAAACCAGGTAATTCTGTTGTGGGCAGAACAGACAGGAGTGCACCAACAGCAAGATCAGTTGAGGCCAAAGTTAGACAGATCTTTCCAGAAAACATCTAGAAAACCCTGGAATGGGGCAGCTCCACATTCACCTGGGAAACATCTGATGATCCTTCCATTGTCTACCTCTTCCATGTCTGCACCTGTGTTTTAAGGTATTCCTGTTTTTCTCTACGGGAGTAAGCTTCCAGGTGTGGAAGAACATCCTTCCTGCTATTCCCAGGTTCCTGCCTTGGCATTCTTATGAGTTGGAATGGGTCAGGTGAGGCTCCAGTTTCTGACTTACCTAGGGACAATGCACCCCAGCCACCAACACCACCACTCCCCTGCCTGGAGCTATCTTCTCGGGCCAGTAGAGCTGGACCTTGTGGAGGGGTGGCTGTCATGCCCAGGCCCCACTTGTCACCTGTGTCAGATGCCACTCTGTCACAGTGGCCCCTGTCTCCTAGGATAAGGAGGGGATTTGTTGAAATAATCCACCTAATGGCCCTGACAGGGGAGAAACAGTAAGTCTTGTTTATTTTATGTTTGATTGTCAAAAGAAAGCATACCCATAGTTTTTTAGTTTGAAGCAGAATTTTCAAAGGCAAAACTCAGAAAAATGAACCACACTACAGATTAATCCATCTGGATTATCACTTTATTTTACCAATGGAGTTGAGAAAATAGATTTTAGTTCAAGGTGCTGTTTTGCTTTTCCTCTGAAATGTAAGAGATTTCTCTCATGTTTAGGATACTGTCAACTTTTTATTCCTCACCATGTAGGCAGAAGGCTCAGGTCTGGTTTTTTGCCAATGAAAGCACTTTGGTCTTGCTGAGTCCTCTGAAGCCACTGTCTCTTGGGAACTCATGCTCTGGATGAGCCGGAGGGTACAGTGGGGTGAGAATTGTCTGACCTGAAGGAAGGATCCTGCAAAGAACAGAGAGTGGAGCCTTTGAATCACAGTCTTCTCCTCTATAGCTCAAGTGACAAGGGAAACTAACTTGCAGGTTAGAGCCCCCAACCCAGGAAACAAATGGAGAGCTGTCTAACCTAAGGGGCCCACCCGCAAATCATCAGCCTGTGCAGGGGAGGCTGCTAGGAGTCATGGCCCCATGTGGGTGAGGTGATCGTAGCAGGTGTGCAGGCTTTGGCAAGTGGAGCACCATAGCTCAGTCATGGGGCTCAGTCATGGGGCCGTCATGGATCGTCAGTGGTTCAGGGCTGCTCCTGGGGATACAGGGGCAGTAGCCCCCCATTTCTCCTATTGGCTTTGCTTCTAAAGCAGACAAACTGCTCACTGCCCTCCTGTGGCTTCCGCACCACTGCCTTCATTTCAAGCCAAGCATTTCTATCACTTGCTTTTGAAGCAGGAGTTACAAATCACACAGCAATCTATCCTTTATGCCTTGGGTTTATCAAAGTGGAGTGGCTCATGTCATTTATCTTAACTCACATTTTCCCAGTATAAGCACAAACAGCAGGCCTTTCACAGTGCAGGGAACTTGCAAAAGCAAATGTTTTCCAGATGGCACACAGATGCACTCCCCTCTGCTCAGCGCTCCAGAAGAGCAGAAGGGGAGTTCTGGTAGCTCCTGGGGTACCAGGCTTCTTGTTCTCTTAGGAAGCTGCACACACTGGCCACATCCACCTGGTATGTGGGGATCACAGTTTCTTCTTGTGGTTCCTGCCTTTACAACCCACTAGCAGAGCTGTTTATTTAACAATCCACATACAGGGGTTGGAACCTGGGTCTGCCTGGCTGTGTATCGGGGAAATGAGACAGGGTCCAACATTCTCGACAGCAACACTTGTGGCAGCCGGAGAGCAGGGAGTGATTCTTTCCTGCCTTCTTTTTTTTCTAAAGTGAGCCATGTAAATACTAACCACTCTGGTGAATGTATTGGTTACCATGGCAATAAAGGTAACTGGATCACCAGTGGTATCTGTCCAGGAAAGTACACAGCTCCCAGCACTGCCACTGAGTGATCCGTTGGGCTCCTGTCATCATTTTGGTAGCTGAGATTTCACAGCAGTAAATCTACATTGTGAGGCTGGACCAGCCCCATCTCCCAGGGCCTGTGCCCAAGGGCTTCTGGGGAGTGGTTTTATTTTCTGGTGGTGCTGCTGGTGTGAAATTCTGGGTGAGTTTTAAACAAGGGACCCAACTCTTTTATTTTTCAGTGGGTTCTCTGAATGACAAACTGAGTCCTGCCCAGTACCCACCTTCTATTACACTGTTAGTTCCTGGGCCACCTGGAGTTGGCCCAGCACCTGTCTCTCTTGACCTCAGAGGGCTTACAAGATTTGGTGGGTGAAGAGGGTCATTGGAGGTACAGCTTTGTTCTTGGGCTCCCTGTCCCTCTCCTGTCTTACCAAAAGATCATGAGCTCCTGGAAGACTTTCCGGAGCCTGGAAGCTTCTGGAGTCTCTTCTCAGGTGACTCATTGTCCACCTCTTAGGAGTTGGGAAAACAGTCAACTCCTAATCCAACCCAAGGAGTGGACCTGGGCTCCGTATCCACAGCTGGTGTCCTGCAGGCTGTACAGTTAGGCCCAGAGGTGAGGTTCAGGCAGAAGCATCAGACTTGAAACTGTGTACTCACCAGCAGTGATAATTTTGCAACAGAAAAGGTGGCATCTTCCCGCATCTCCTTCAGAAGTGACAGCACTTCCTGCTGGAGCAGAAAGTCTGAGTGGATTAGACACCAGTTTGCATGGATCTCTGCTGAAAGTCAGTTCATAAACACCCTCCTGCCTCCCTTCCTCCTTCCCTCTTTTCCTCCTTCCCTCTTTCTTCTGTGTGTTTGTGACTTACAACATTATTGCATTGGGCGTTCTTCAAAATAAAAAGCACTCTCCTGTGGCTTGCCACGAGTTCAGAAGTCACCTTGAACTGACAGGGAAAAGGGCCATGATTCTGGTGAGCCATGCAGGAAAAGCACATCTGAATTGAGGACTGCGGGGTGGAGAATGGATCAGGAGAGTGGAAGAGGGATCCTCTCCTGCCTTCTGCAACCCAGGCCCTTCTCAGAAGCCTTGGATGCCCTTACTGCACCATCCCCAGCCTGGCTACCTGCCCTGCTCCCATCTCCAAAGCAGCATGTGCCAAGGGGAGGGTCTGGGGTTCACAGAGTCTTGGATAAGTTCATTGAGGATTCAGATCAGATTAGCAAAGGTGTGCCCAATAGAGCTCTGTGAAATGGCCCTTTCTTTTTTTTTTTTTTTTTTTTCTTTGCCTGAAAAGTTACTTGAATCTTTTTGGAAGAAAACCTCATTTTTCTCCTTATATCACAGTCCCATCTACTCCACTTCCCCCACCATAAAAATAAATTTTACTTATGTAATTTTGTAAGAAATATATCACTGACCTTACACTGCTAGGAAAACTAAGCTGGTAATACAGTGAACTCATGTGACTTGAACCAGTTCTACTTAGGAGCAGAATTTAGACCAAATTAATGGAGTTCAAATTGGTATTGGCATTTACTAACGTGTTTTTTAATTTACATTAGCATTTGCTCATGAATCCAAGTCACTTTTTATTGACTTGTTGATGTCATTCCAAAACCCCTTGTATATCATGCCTTGAGATTTTTCAGGAAGTAGAAATAAGATGACCAAATCTTAGATTTTCCTCATCCTTCTTTATTTTTCCCTTCTGTTCCTAAGTAAGTAGCCTTTATTTTACTTGTAAAGTTTCCCATAAATAACATAATCTGATTACATCTTAAAAGCATGCGCAGAGCTTTATTCTCACAATCAAATAGATCTTCAAGTTAATTCTGCAGATAAATTTCATTTTCAGTTCAACACCACTTCTTAGCAAGGTCTCATTTCATAAGAGGTACAGTCGATCAGGGTGAAGAGAGGATTCCAGGCCAGCTGGAATCTCACGACCTTCTCCTGCGTTGTCCGGCAGGGCAGGAAAATGCATGCAGGGCAGAGGTTCTGACACAGGCAGCAGATTCTCGCTGTGCTCCTCACAGTGGCCTCTCAGACTTTATGTTTTTTTTTATATTGCAGTTTATAAATATATTTTGGGTGGCATATTTGTAAGGTGATAAATGCTATGAAAAATGCAGATGGGAGTGGAGAGGAAGAGGAAGGAGGTTATGGTGATATAGGGCTCATTGTGAGCATGGACTCTCTGGATCACAGCAGGAAGAGATGGGCTGTCAATGCCCTTCTAGTCATGGCCCATGCTGTCATATATATATATATATATATGTGTGTGTGTGTGTATACAAAACTATACACTAGGAAAAAGCTTTCATGATAGTAAAGAATTGCTAATAATAAAACATAACATAAATACTGAAATGGCAAATATATGACCAGCACTTCTAAGTTTGTGGGTAGGATATCATACATAGTTGTAGTATGTGGTGGACGTGGACAGTGTCCATGACGCTTCCTGGTGGCCAGGTGTCACTTGTGGGACTGAGCTGTTGCTATTTCCTTGATATCCACCCTGTGGACCCAGACAGAACTGTGATCCATAGGGTGCAGGAGGAGTCGATTTGTAGAGCATGCTGATGGAAATATTTTGCTACTATATGCAAAAGAATAATTGAAAGACTGCTCTTGTATACCTCTTTTTCTCCTGTGTTTAATTGTTTGCCCTATTTGGTGGGTTCTTTCCATTCTCATTCATGGAGTTTTGATCATTTTGATCCCTCTCTAGAATATCTTTCAGTAGTCTGTGTAGGGTTGGATTTGTCATCATGAAATTCTTTAGTTATTTTTTGTCATGGAAGTATTTCACTTCTCCAGTAAACTTGAAAAAAAGTTTTGTAGGATATATCAGTCTGAGTTGGAATTTGTTTTCCTGAAAGACTTGAAGTGTTTTCTCCATGCTCTCCTTGACTTTGGTTTATGAAGTGAAATCTGCCATTATCCTGATGGGTTTTCCATGAAATGTGATTTGTTTCTTTTCCCTAGTGGCTTTCAGTATACTGTTCCTGTACTGAATCACTGGGATCTTGATTATCGTATGTCTGGGTGTGGTTTTGTCTTTTTTTCTTTTATTTATTTATTTATTTATTTATTTATTTATTTATTTATTTATTCATTTTAGAAACGATACAGAATTTTATTAAACAAGATGACAGGAATTCGACAATGGTTCACAATATTCTATTTCATACTATAGAAACAATGTAAGCAAATACAACATGGCATTGGCATAAAACAGATCTCTAGACTAGCAGAATCAAACAGAAGACACAGAAATAAACCTCTACCCTGATAACTATCAGATTCTTCACAAATGTATGAAAAACATTGGAGAAAAGATGGTCTTAAACAAGTAGTGCTGGGAAAATTGTGCATCCACACCTAGAAGATTGTAACTAGATAACTACCTCCCTTTGGTACAAAATGAACAAATAAAAACCTGAAAGTAGGCAAAACATTGTAGTTTGAAACATGAAAATTTGAAGCTACCACACCAAAACAGTTCATGCTGCAAGCAATCACTTCAAGAACAGAATTCTAAAAGCTCAGGAAGTAAAGAGCAATAATTGACAAATGGAATTAGGTGAAATTTAACATTTTCTGCACAGCAAAAGAAAACAATTAACAGAGTGAAGTGATAGCCTGCCTTATGGGAGAAAATCTTTGTCAACTGTCAGACGAAGAATTGACATCCAGACTCTACACAACAGTCAAAAATTTAACAGTGAAAGAACAAATAATCCAATCAATAAATGGGTAAATGAGCAAACAGGCACTTTTTCCGAGAAGCACAAACAACTAATAATTGCATGGAGGGATGCAGAACATTTTTAATCATCAGGGAAATGGAAAATACAAAGTACATCGAGAGCTTATCTCACTCTTTTTTTCTTACGTTTAATTTTAATTTTTTTTTATTTTTGTTATATTGAAGTACAAATATAAATGAGACAGCTTTAAGATACCTTGACAAGATGGATTTGATAAATTACTACATTTCAAACTGTTTTCATAATGTTTTGGTATCACAGAAAGTACATACATGATATTATACCTACAAACATTATTATACCATATGTCTCTTATCAGTAAATTAAGAGAGTGTAGCTGTTGGTGTATCTTATTTTTTATACCTGAATTACATCAAAGTTTCAATAATTAACACTTTCTACCTTGTTGTTTTCCTAGTGGTTGTCCATAGTAGTAGAAGCCGACATAATATCCTGTCCAACCACCATTAGTGCAAACCTTGCCTCTCATAGAATTATGTAGAAGCACAGCATTATCTATCTCAACTGTACTGTCCATACACACACATCATAATTCTTCCTTTGTATACACCTCCCTTTGTCTACACCTGTAAAGATGGGCACTCCATTGTCACTCAACTAACTTAGGTGCTTGAACTCGACAACACAATCGAACACAGTCCAGCATTCCACAATAATAGTGAGTTATCTGAAGAAGTTGTCAACCATAGCCATTTACAGCTCAACTTATTATTATGGTCCCACAGGGTATACTTCATTTTTATACTTTTTCTGCTGGATGGTTAAGACCTACACAGAGCAAGACTTATGTTCCAACACATGTACTTTATGTTTCTTATGAGGTCAGTGAAGTCCCCTCAGGGTTTAACTTGTAGGCCTGTACCTTATTCTGTAGATGCTTTGTTTGTGTCATCCATGTGGATGAGTCACGGCCAATGCTTGACCAGTTTGCTCTCTGTGAGAGCCTGAGAGAAAGTTTTCTCTCCATGTGACTCTCCCCAGGCATACTATAGAACTTCGATGTCTTTCCTCTGTGGCTCCATAATCTCCTTGTTCAGAAAATTTGGAGCTCAATTGAGTTTCATGATGTTGCAGTACAGGTTCTCCTATGTCCTGAGTCTTCACTGACCTTGAAAGGCTAGAGACAAAATGTTCACTGGCCTTGTGCCTCTTCTGTTTCTCCAATTTTGATCTGTGAACTTAGGTTGTTAGTCATCCAGAAGAAAAGCCGATTAGTATCCTGCAGCATATGCCATTCACTTTGCCTTATTGGACTCAATTGACTTTAGTTGTTGTTGTATGTTTCCATTTGTATTTCTGCTTTTCGCTTGTTATACTAGGGAGACTATACGATATTTACACATGTGTGTCTGCTTTATTTCACTTATGAGTATATGTTCAAATGGCATCCACTTCAGTATAAATGCTTCAAGCTTATCATTCTTAGTAGCTGAGTAATACTCCATTATATAGACATAGCACATCTTTTTTAACCATTCCTCATGTGATGGACATCTTGGTTGTTTCCAAGATTTTGCTATCACACATTGTGATGCTATAAACATAGGTACACACATATCAGTATGATACAATATTTTCAAATCCTTTGGGAAAATTCCCAGTAGAGGGATAGCCGGCTTGAATGGGATTTCTAGACCTACTCCTTTGAGGAGTCTCCACACTGACCTCCACAATGTTTGTAGCAGTCTACATTCCCACCAGAAGTGGAGAATTGTTCCCTTTTCCCCACAACCTCTCCAACATTTGTTGTTGGTTGATTTCCTTATGATAGCCATTCTTTCTGGAGTGAGATGGTATCTCAGTGTTGTTTTTATTTGCACTTCACGAAGGACTAGCGATGTGGAGCATTTTTTCATATATTTATCCACTTCTTTAATTTCATCCTCTGGGAAGTATGTATTCATCTCAGATGCCCATTTCTGAATTGGGTCTTTAAATTTGAAGGCCCTGTTATATCTTAGTTCTTTATATATTCTAGACAGTAGTCCTCTGTCTGATTGCTTATTAGTTAGGAATTTTTCAAAATTTGTGAGTTGTCCTTTCACTCTGTTGACAATTTCTTTTGGCAAGCAGAAGCTCCTTAAGAAGAGTTGATCCCAATTGTTGATTCTTTCAAGTGCTTCCCGTGCAAATATATGTTTGTTCATGAACTCTTTACCTACCCCTATGTCTTCAAGAGTTCTTCCTACTTTCTCTTCCAGGAGATTGAGTGTTTCTCTTTTAATGTTTAGATCTTTAATCCATTTGACTTTAACTTAGTGCATGATGATAGAGCTGGGTCAAGTTTTAGTTTTCAGCATGTAGAAAGCCATGTATTCCAGCACCATTTGTTCAAGAGGCTATCTTTCTTCCAGTGAGCTTTATAGCCCCTTTGTCAAAGATCAGATGGCTGCGTGTGATTGTAGATGCCTCTGCATCTTCTAATTTATTCCACTGATCCTCAGGTCTATTGCACTGCCAATACCATGTTGATTTCATCGCAGTGGCTTTGTCGTATAATTTCCAGTCAGGAATTGTGATGCCTCCTGCCTTGTCTTTATTGGCCAAGATTGCCTTTGCTATTCTAGGTCGTTTGTGGTTCCAAATAAATTTGAGGAATGATTTCTCTATGTCTGAGAGGTATGTTGGTGGCAGTTTGATAAGGACTGCATTAAATCTGTACAGGAATTTTGGGAGTATGCCCATCTTCGCGATGTTGGTTCTTCCTATCCAGGAGCATGGCATTATCTTTCCACTTTCTGAAATCCTCTATAATCTCTTTTCTTAGGGTGTTGTAATTTTCTTTGAAAAGATCTTTAACTTCCTTGTTTAAGTGAATCCCAAGGCATTTCATTTTCTGCGGTGCTATTGTAAAAGGTATTCTTTCTATTATTTCCCTTTCAGTGTGCTTGTTATCTGTGTAGAAGAATGCTATTGACTTTTGGTACTGATTTTGTATCTTGCCATGCTACTGAATTTCTGTATCACTTCTAGTAGTTTCTTGGTGGAATTTTTTGGGTCTTCCAACTAAACTATCATGTCATCTGCAAATAGTGATAATTTAACTTCTTCTTTACCTACTCTTATTCCCTTTATTTCTCCCTCTTTTCTAACGGTTGTTGCTAAGGATTCCAAGACTATGTTGAATAGGATGGGTGATAGAGGACATCCTTGTCTTGTACCTGATTTAAGAGTAAAAGATTTCATTTAGGATTATATTAGATTTTGGGTTGTCATAGATTGCTTTCATCAAGTTAAGGTAGAGTCCATCTATTCCAATTTTCTGTAGGACCTTGAACATGAATGAGTGTTGGACTTTGTCAAAGGCTTTCTCTGCATCAGTTGAGATGATCATGTGGTTTTTAGATTTCAGTCTATTAATATAGTGCATTACATTTATAGATTTTCGAATATTGAACCATCTTTGCATCCCTGGGATGAATCCTACCTGGTCCTGGTGTATGATCTTCTTGATGATTTCCTGTATTCTATTTGGCAGGATTTTGTTGAGTTCTTTTGCATCTATGTTCATGAAAGAGATTGGCCTGCAGTTCTCCTTTTTGGTTGTGTCTTTGCCTGGTTTTGGAATCAGTATTATACTTGCCTCCAGAAATGATATTGGGAGGACTGTTTCCTTTTCAACTTCATTGAACAGTTTGTGGAGTGTGGGGATTATATCTTCTATAAATTTCTTGTAGAATTCAGCTGTGAATCCATGAGGACCTGAACTTTTCCTTGTCAGTAGGCTTTTTATTACGTTTTGTAGTTCATTGGCTGTTATTGGCTTATTGAGACTTGCTATATCTTCTTCATTCAGTTTTGGTAATTTGTACCTTTCGAGGAATCTGTCCATTTCTTCTGTGTCTTCTCTTCTGTGAGCATAAAGATTCTCCAAGTAACTATTGATAATCTTCTGAATTTCCCCTGGGTCTGTGGTGATTTCACCCTTTTCATTCCTTATTGCTTGTACTTTAATTTTCTTTTGCCTCTTTTTGATGAGGTTGGCTAGAGGCTTATCAACTTTATTTAGTTTTTCAAAGAATCAACTTTTTGATTTGTGTATTCTTTGAACTGTTTTCTTCATCTCAATTGAATTAATTTCTGCTCTAATGTTTATGATTTCTTCCCTTCTTTGTGCTCTTGGTTTTGTTTGCTCTTATTTTTCTATTTGTCAGAGGTGCAACATTAGGGTGCTAATTTGTTCCCATTCTGTTTTCCTAATGTGTGAGTTCATAGATATGATTTTCTCTCTAAGAACTGCTTTCATCGCATCCCATAAATTCCGGTAAGTTGTACTTGAATTTTCAGTGAATTGTAGATATTGTTGAATTTCTTGTTGAATTTCTTCTCTGACCCATTGATTGCTGAGTAGGGTGTTGTTTAGTTTCCATGAATTTAGTGGGTTTTTCTGGTTTCTTTTGTCATTTATTTCCAGTTTCATTGCATTGTAGTCAGATAGTATGCATGGGTTAATTTCTATGTTCTTGCATATACTTAGGCATGACCTCTGGACTAGTATGTGGTCTATTTTGGAAAATGACCCGTGTGCAGCTGAAAAAAAATGTGTATTCAGCTGTGGTTGGGTGGAACACTCTGCATATGTCCACCAGGTCCATTTGTTCCAAGCTCTGGTTCAGTTCTGCTACTTCTTTGTTAATTTTTTGTTTGGTTGACCTATCTTTTTGAGATAAGGGTGTGTTAAGGTCTCCTGTTAAGATGTTGTTCTTAGACATTAAGTTTTTCATGTCCCTTAAGATTTGTCTTACATAGTTGGGTGCTCCTGTGTTTCATGCATAGATATTTATGAGTGTTACTTCTTGCTCTTGAATTTTTCCCCTGACCAATATATAGTGGCCTGCTTTGTGTTGTTTGATCATTCTTGGTTTGACATTGAGACTGGCTGAGTACTGAATTGCTACTTCTGTTTTTCTTTCTGAGGTGCTAGGGCATGTAGTATTGTTTTCCATCCTTTGACTTTGAGCCTATGAATGTCCTTTTGAGTGAAGTGTGTTGCTTGTATACAGCATATTGTTGGATTTTGTTTCCTAATCCACTGTGCCAGTCTATTTCTCTTAATTGGAGAATTGAGTCCGTTTACATTGATGGTTATAATGGAAATGTGCTGACTTATGTTTGTCATGATATTTACCTGGTGTTGTTTACTCCTTTGTAACCTGTATTTAATTGTCTGTCCTGTTTAGTGGGTTCCTTCCATTCTCATTCATGGCATTCTGGTCATTGTGGTCTCTCTCTAGAACATCTTTCAGCAGTCTGTGAAGAGATGGCTTTGTCATCATGAAATTCTTTAGTTGTTCTTTGTCGTGGAAGTTTTCATTTCTCCATCAAACTTGAAAGAGAGTTTTGCAGGGTATAATAGTGTGGGCTGGTATTTGTTTTTGTGTAGGATTTGAAGAACTCTGCTCCATGCTCTCCTTGCCTTCATTGTTTGTGTAGAGAAGTCAGAATTCTGATGGGTTTTCCTTTGCATGTGAGCTGCTTCTTCTCTCTAGCTGCTTTCAGTATATTATTTTTCTGTTGGATTTCTGGGATCTTAACTTTTATATGTCTCGGTGTGTTTGTACTTGGGTTGAAGTTATTTGGTGTTCTGTATACTGTGGTGACCTGAATGTTGGATTGTTTCCTCTATTTGGGAAGTTTTCTGCGATTATTTCTCCCCAAATTCTTTTAATGTCATTTGTATTGACTCTTTAATTCTCACTGATAGCAATTATTCTCACATTGTTCATCCTGGCATCATCTTGCAGGCGATGGAGTATTTTTTTTTCCTGCATTCTCATTGTTTTTAAGAGATCCTTTCTCACCTTTTCACTAGCTGCTCTGGCATCTTCAAGATCTGAAACTCTGTCTTCACTTTCACTCAAACGGTTTTGCAGACTCATGATTGATATTTTTAGTTCTTCTATATCTCTTTGACTGTGTTTCATGTGTCCTATTTCTTTTCTGTATTGCTCATTCAAGGAATCCATCATATTTCTGATCTCCTCAAGTTTTTTTTATGCATGTCTTCTTTAAAGGTATTTATTAATTCTTTTTGTGCAGTGTTTCTTCCAAGTTGGGTTTCCTCTGTATATTTCTGGACTTGTTTCTGTATTTCAGATGCTATGATTTCAAAGAATTCTTTTTTTTCAAAGAATTCTTTTTTGATTTCAGAACTTATTGCTTCTTTGAGTCCCTCATGATCTTTCTGCTGTTGTTTCTTTGCTTCAGATGCTGTTAATTCATACATTTCAGCTGGAATGGTGGTCTCTGCACTTGTTCTGGGTGAGCATTGTTTTTCAACCCAATGTTTCTGGAATTGATTCTTTATGTCAGATACTATGTATTCAGATATTTTCTTTTTAATTTGGGGAATTACTTCTCATTTTATTTCCTCTATACCTTTCTGCTGTTGTTCCTTTGCTGCTGTATCTGTTAATTAATTCATTACAGCTGAGCTAGTGTCCTCTGCCCTTACTGGTGGACTTGAGTTCTGAGATTATGTTTTTCCTCTTCTCTTTGTCATTTTGTATAGCACTGACCTTTGACCTTTGGTGTAGAGCTTTGGTGCAGCTACAACCTTACCTTGTTAGAAGATTTGGGTGCCAGTCTATTAAGTTTGAGATTATCCAGGCATGCCTATCCTGGATCTAACTGTTGTGTTCAGTTCCTTTTTTGCTGCAGCTCCTTCGGTCCCCTCTGTTTGGTTCCCTGTTCAGGCAAGCACGAACCGAACTAGGATGCAGAGCAAGTAATGAAAATTCCCTGTCTTGCTTGCTTTGGGGCAACAATCCAGAAAATTGCCTGAGTCAGCCCTCCTGTGTCAGGCAGGGCGCTCTCTAGGTGGGCAGGCCTGGGCTTTGGTTGGTCTTCTGGGCTCACAAAAGGATAGTGGATGATCTTATTCACCGAGTAGGCTATACTGGGCCAGCCAGCCTGTGCTGGGTCCGGGTCTACAGGCCATAACCCGAGAAGGCTGTGAAAGGTCTCTTCTGTGCAGTGGTCCTGGAGCCCTCACTCACAGGCTAGGCTGCGCTGGGTTTCGGGCCATGGCGTGGGACCGGGTATTGCTGAGAAATGTCCTTCTGGCATGGCAGGCTTGGAATTCTCACTCCAGGTCAACCTGCACTGGGTCTGGGACCATGGGGTGGGATAAGCAATTGCTGGGAAATGTTTCTCTGGCGCAGTGGGCTTGGAGTTCTCACAGGGCCATGGGGGGTGGGAGAGCAGGGAATCCCTGGGAAATTTCTCTCCGGCAGGGCGGGCCTGGAGTTCTACACTCACTGAACTTTGATGCCCAGGGAGTCGGAGAAATTCCCACTCACTCCTCAGGCTTTAGGGCAGGGGATCCGGGGAGTTGCTGGTGAGTGGGTCCTGAGGTTTCAGGCCGGTCACTGGGTTGGTGGGCTTCCAAGTGGGGATCTGGGTAGTGTGTGGGAAGAAGCCAAAGGCTCTCCCTCAGACTCACCACACACTCACAGATCTGGGAAGCTTGGTGAGTCGTGCAAATTCCCACTCACTGGGAAAGCTTGGGGCAGGATCCAGGAAGCCGCTGGAGTCAGCCGCTATCTCGGGCAGTCTCTGGGTCTGTGCAGGCATGGGCAGGATCGTGGAGGATGGTGGAGTTGGCTGCGCTGTCTGGGGCCGGTCTCTGGCTGGGTGTGGTTTTAATTGGGTTGATGTTATTTGGAATTCTATGTGCTTTGCTTCCCTGAATGTCAGATCATTGCCTCATATTTGGGAAGTTCTCTGCTATTACTTCTGCCCATATTCTTTTTATATCATTTGTATTGACTCCTTTCTCATTGATGCCTCTTAATCTTCTGTTGTTCATCTTTGCATCATCTTGCAGATGTTGAATTATTTTTTTATGCATCCTGGTTGTTTTTAAGAGATCTTTTCTTACCTTTTCAGTAGCTACAATGGTGTATTCAAGGTGTAAAAGTATTTTCACTTTCATTCAGACAGTTTTCCAGCTTGTGATTAAGGTTTTAATTTCCTGCATAGCACTTTGTGCTTCATGTATTCTATTTCTTTCCTATATTGCTCATTCAAGCATTCTGCTCTATTTTTTAATCAATGTCTTCTTTAAAAACACTTAGCATTATTTTCATTGCAATTATTGTTTCTTTTTTACTTCAGAAATTATTTCTGATCTGATTTCCTCTGTACCTTCCTGCAGTTGTTTCTTCAGACACTATTATTTCAGAGATTTCAGGTGTGTGCTTTCTAATTTATTCTATGCTATTGTCTCCTGCATTCGTTCTGGGTGGGCTTGGGGCCTAAGAATGTATTTTACTCCTTCTCCTTGTCATTGTGTATAACACTGTGTTCTGACCTTTGGTGTGGAGCTTTGATACAGTTGCTACCTTAGCATCAGGTCCAGATCTACCAAGTTCAAACCTGTTCAGGTGGGTGTTGCTTTAGTCTGGTAGCTGTGCTCCACTTCTTCCTGCTGCAGCCCTTGGAAGTGAACCTGCTGTGCCACTCTCGAGAGATGTTCTGCTCCTGGACCAACTGGGTGGGTCTCGCTTCTAGCCTCTCTATAAGGAGTTCTACTCCAAAGTTCTATACCAAGCCTGTCTTATGCCAGGCCTGGGCTTCAAATGAGAGTCCAGTGGGCCCGGGCAGTCCCACTCACATGCTGGGCCTGGTTTGAGTCAAAATTATGACATTCTAATTTAAAGAATGAAATGCACTGTTCTCTAATTTTCGTCCAACATGCCTAACCCATCCTAACACCATGTAATGGAATCCCATCTCCTCTACACTTTCATGAAGGCCAGTTTGCCACAGCTCAAATCTGTCTTCATCAATACCTGGGAATCCTGCACTGAGCCCTCCTGCCCTGACGTGCCCTCCTTTTCACATTCATTTCTCACTGCTATAGGATATTATGATGTCTGCTCCATGGTGGAAAAGTTCACCTCTTACCATGTGTGCTTCTCAGAGCTTTCTGGAGTTTTTTAATGATTTTTCCTAGATAAATTTTATACTCATTAGGGCAGTAAGAGAGGATGTTTTTGTATTTTTCCTGATCTTAAAGGAAATATTTCCATAACTCCTCATTCATAGAATGTTGGCTTTAGGTCTGGCATATGAAGACTTTATTATGCTATGATGTAATCCTCCTATAACTACTCATTCAGGACTTTTACCAGGGAAAATTGAAAATTTTATTAGATGCGTCATGGGGGCCAGAGAGATGGCTCAGTGGAATAAGTGCTTCCCTATCAGATGCGTGTTTTGCACTATTGTGATAATCGTAAGGTTTCTGTCCTTCATTTCCCTGAGATCATGTATTAGATCTATAGATTTCATGTGTTGAGCCATCCTTGCATCTCTGGGACAATACAAGGATCATGATGAACAATCTTTTTTTTTTTTTTTGAGGTTTTACAGTTTTTTAAGTCCTTTTTTAAAAAAAAAAAAAAAATCACAGTCATTGCAGACAGGCACTGCAGAATCTCTCCTTCAGCTTTTTGCCAGCACCAGCATGAGCTTTGCGGTGCCCCTGACTTCCTTCACTCTGTTCTTGTGCTCCTTCTGCTGCTTTCTTGAGGTCTTTTTATTCTCATACAGGCCGTGTCTTGCAAGTCTATAGTTGGGCTCACTTTTCTTTGCATAATCCAGGGAATCATAAACCATGCCAAAGCCAGTCATCTTGCCACCAACAAAATGGGTTCTGAATCCAAACATAAAAAAAGACATCTGGACTGGTCTTGTACATTTTGACCAGTTTTTCCTGAATTTCTTTCTTAGGTACTGTTGCTTTCCCAGGGTGAAGGACATCAATGACCATCTATTTCCTTTGAAGAAGCCAGCTGATCACGAACTTCTGGGTTTGGATAGTTACTATGTCATTCATGATGGCAATAGATCCATGATGATTAATCTTTTGATGTGCTGGTTTTGTTTTTGTTTTTGACAGAACCAGGAATTGTACTCAGGCCCTTGTGCTTGCCAGGCAAGCACTTATTCTATTGAGCTATCTCCCCGGCCCCTTGACGTGCTGTTGAATCGGACTGCTTGGATTCTCATAAAGACTTTTGCATCCATGTTCCTTAGGGATGTCATTCTACACGGGTGTTTCTTGGTACATCCTTGCTGGGTTGAGGTAACTGGATAATGCTACACATATAGAATAAGTCTGGAAGGCCCCTCCATTACTATTCTTCCACATAGTTGGAAAAGAATTTTTATCCAAAAGTTTGGCAAAATTTAGAAATGAAGCCATCTTGCCTTGAACTTATTTGTTGAAGTCTTATAGAGATACATTGTATTAGTAGATTAACATAGGCTAACTTGAAATCCTGAAAATATGGAAAACACCTATACAAAATTATTTTTCTCCTTTTTTATTAGTCTCTTGGTCATGTGGGTTCTTTGTTGCTTGCAGATGTATCCACCGTAAATGAAAAAGAATATAACTTTTTCTAAATATTTTGCACTTGTTAATATTCTTAATGAAATTTTATGCCTCTATATTTTAATGAGCCTTTATTCTTTACAGTACAAAATATTAATTTTGAAACCACATGTTAAAATTTCGTTATCCTGCTATTTTAAATCAACATTATTATGTCCAAAAATTTTAATTATCCAATTATTTTCATCATCATTGTTAACATTTTTAATATACTAGACCAATAGTGATAAATTACTTCTGCCACTCTTCTACTCTGGTGTATATGCCTCCTCTCTACCCCAGCTGCAGTTCAGCTGAAGTGATGAACCCTTCCCCAGAAATTGCCTAACTGAGTCCTTTCTTGCCCCTGATCCCAGGAGGAATCTGTTCTGCTTCTCACGATATAGTGGTGGCTCTTGGTTTAATAAATGTTGAGCACAGTATTTTGGTTTGTTTACCTTACTATGAAAACATCTTGTTTCTGCCTTCTCAGGAGTGACTCTATTTTAGTTGGTAACTTTGCTGCAGTCCACTCAGAGAGATCCTAAGAAAAGAAGTTAACGAATCTGTGTATGAAAGTCATGAGGGGTGTGGGGGAGATGGCTCAGTGGAATAAGTGCTTCCCTGGCAAGTGCAAGGGCCTGAGTTCAATCCCCAGTTCCATCAAATAAATGAATAAATGAATGAATAAATAAATAAACAAATAAATAAATAGAATAAAAAATAAAAAAGAAAGTCCATGAGGCTCTGCATAGCACATGGGGTCGAGTCAGCCATGCCTCTGCCTCCTCACCCCCAGAAAGCTGGCAGGACACAGGCACTGCAGATTCTGGGGCTCTGGCTCCTTGGGGACTCATCCTTTGTTTAAGAACCCTGACTTGATCAGGTTATGCTGAACAGGTCCACGAGCACAGCACTCTTCGAGGCTAAAGCAAGAACATCACAAGTTTGACTCTAGCTTCTTAAACCAAATATCTCAAACTAACAGAGATAAAAAGGGCTCAGGATGTAGCTCAATCAAAGGCCCTGAGTTCAATCACCAGTACCATAAGAAAACAAAAATGAAAACTAAGAAAGAACACTGACCTCCTCCAGCCTGACAGCACCATAGGATCTGTGGACAAAGTTTTGGGACTCCTGGGGGTCAGGGACACAGAAGTGCCCAGTGCTCCTTATTTGTGTACCTGTTACTGGGTCAACCCCAGTCATTGGGGTATGCCTGAGCCCCTTCATTTGTCCACAGTTCAAAGGAGTGAGCACTCATAACACAGTTTTAAAGAAGAGCAAATCCCATCCTGACTGTGCAGCCCTGGGAGAGTGAGGCCTTGGTGGTGTGATTGATCGCACCATCTTTGCATTCCTATGACAAACCCCAGTTGGCTGGTGATGTATGTAGTGCTCTCATTTGGGTGTTTTTGCTACATTTATAGTGTTTCAACCAATTGCATGAGTTTTGGGAGAAGGAATCTATACCGCCTCACCTGTACCATCTCTTAAAATCATCAGCCACCATGTTTTGTTTTTGTTTCTGTTTTTTTTTTTTGTTGTTGTTGTTGTTGTATTTGTTGTTGTTTGTTGGTTTGTTTGCTTTGGCCAAACCAGGGATTGAACTCAGGCCCTTGTGCTTGCCAGGGAAGTATTTATTCTACTGAACTATTTCCCCAGCTCCTGAGCTATCTCCCCAGCCCCTATTTTTTTTAATGTTAAAAAAAAGCCTCAGAGAGATGTGCTTTCTCATGGTCCACAGTTATCACTATATGACTTTATGGTTGCCAAAATATTTAGTCAGCTCTGTCAGTTATTCTACTATTTATCTCTGAAGACAGTGCTGCCCTACAGCCTGTGACGAAGGATGCTAGTAAGGGCTTCCCCTGAACTGACCATTGGGCACTCTCTCCTGTGGCCACTGGGGTCCACATTTGTGTTGGATTTCTAGAGGGTTGAGTCTCAGGATGGCTCTGAGTCCAAATACTGGGCCCACATGCACACAGAAGTCCTCTTCTGCCTGTCTTTGGTCACACTTGTATATCTGTGCCTCAGTTTCCCCATGTCTGAAATGAGCACCATAATTATGCCCACCACATAGACTTCTCATGAGGATAAGAGTTGAAATGGATAAAGCACTTCATTAAATATGGGGTGTCATTGCCAGCTTTAATGGACTCAACGCAGAGAGACGTTGGCATCAGATTTGTCAGCACAAATTATATGCATTTTGTTCAGTGGTGTGGAGTGTGTGCTGATTTCTCAAGGACAGGGAGGTTCCCAGCTCTTGGCCTCCAATATGCAGTAAGCAGAACAGGGGCTGCACTGTAGCTACCCTTACTTGCTCTTCTTCAGGAGAGCTTTTCAGTTTGTTCTGAGCCCCAAACCCAATCCCCAGGTGCCTTCCAGGGCTGTCAGTGCAGATGCGGTTCTCATGGCCGCTTGTGCCAGGGCAGCCCTGACATCACGCCGGCAGTTGAGAGCGGCATCACAGTCGGCCTGGGGTGCCCAGACATTTCTCTCTTCCGTGTAGGATACTAAGGAATGAGTTATCGTCATTGCTGCTCTGTTTGGCTGCCATCCCAATTTGAGTCATTCGGAACAGCTGAGCTAGAGGATGGGGTCTTGAAACGCGGGATTTCTCTTTCTCCATTCACTGAAGGAATAGTGAGCATCTGTGGAAACACTTAACTCTAAAATAAAAGATTTCCTGATGTCACTCTGTGTCTATAAAGTGAGTACGACTGAGTCATGAGACTCCCTGTAACAGACTAGTAAATCATACTGATTATAATACAGCAAATGAGAAGGGGATCCACAGACAGATGGGGGAGAAAGGAAGGAGAAAGAAAAGAATTAGGGTGCGCTACGTACCTGCTGCCCTTGAGGGATGTAAACATTGTGCCCTGTGAACATGGACTCATATAGAACAACAATAATGATACAGCTAAAACCCTAAGTGACATAGCATTTTAGTGTGATCCACCTTCCATTTCCTTGGATTTCTGGCCAATGTTTTATGATCAGTAGACAAAGGCAACATTTGTGACATCCATTTGATAATTTCTGTGTAGTAACGTTTTATTAGCAAGTTGATTACAAAGAATGAAGTAGTTACTGTATCTTAACTACCTAGGTAAATGCTTTAATATTTTGTAAATATGTGAATTATACATATCTGTTAATATATGAGGTTGACTTAAAAATTCAACCGGTGGTGCATAAGATTTAGCAAGAAAGAAGTTACTGATCTACAGGTGTATTAAGGAAGAATGAGGCATAGGTAGAGATAGTTTCCAGGTTTTGAGGCCAGGACATGACGTAAATATTGTCCTTTGAGCTCTGTGTGTGCATGTCCTGTACCAAATTAAGCTCCTCCAAGTGCTACGGTAAGAAGCCCTTCCTGTCAGAGATGGAATTATCCAGCCCTGGTAAGAAAGATGACTCGGTCGTCCAATGTCCCGCATGTGTTCTTGGCCAACACTGGCTGACAGCACTCACCAGCTATAGAAGTCATCTGCAGCACGTCCTGCCCTCACACCCGGACCTCACCGTGGTGACCACTTGAATGCCTCAATTAGAGATCCTTGTAAAAACTCAAATCTTACTCTTGCCTTGTACAAATCAGAGTAAATAGCCGTGGGCCCATTGTCATTTCTGCCTTGTTCTTTTGGAATCTCTGCTTGGACCCACAAATGGATGTCCATGATGCAAAGCCCCACCGTTCAGGCATCACTGATTCTCTATACTTTAAAAACAACAAAGAACAAAGATACAGATTTCTCAGTTTTGTTCGTTTTTAGCATATTAACATTCCAAAAAGTGACACGGTGCACCACTGGATCTGATGCTGTGCATAAAATCTTACTGTCTCTTCATCATATGACAATAGCAAGTGTGCCTGAGATCTGACAGGGGACAGACACTGATTTCACGCCATGTCAGATGGCTTGAATATTGATCTGCATGAAATATGGATTCAGTCCCTTTCTTCAGCTTCTGAAAATTCACTGAATTTATGGCCCTTCCTGGGATTCCTGTCACCACAGACTATAACATAGAACTTGTAGACAGTCCTAACTGCCAAGACCCTCCCAGCACCCGCCAGGGGCAGAGTTCTGAAGCCTAGGAGCTAAGGAGTCACAGACCAGTCCATAGTCTTCATGCAAACCTGCTGGACCAGGACTCCTAGATGCAGTCCTAGTCAATCAGCTCAGGAACTTGGAGAAATGCTTTGTAAGAATCTACCTGGACAGACCACAGGGATCTGCTGGGTGAAAAACCAGAGCGTGCAGCTGCAGGAAGAGTGAGGTCATCTTTTCCTTAGCGGGAAAAAGCCACAATGGGGAAACCAGGCATCTGTGATGGTGTAGGAATGTGACATTCAATCCCAAGAGAGCCCTCTTAGCGAATCCCACAGAATTTACCTGAGAGGTGAATTAAGCCATCTCCTGTATTCATTTCAGAAGACAGAAGAAGGGGAAAGCTAAGTCTGCCCTGGGTTGTTTGAATTCCTATCAGGCAGAGGTAGGCTTTCCGCAGAGCACCACATACTATGCCCCCTTAGAGGGACAGGGAAAATGTCAGGGGTTAGAGAAAACCAGGACCCTGCTGGATTCTACAGAGTCCTATTAGGACGAGCATGGTGCTGTGGATTTTGATATGGATTCAGTATAGAATCACTGAGAAATTTCCAAAACATTGTTTAGCATGAGTAATTAGCCACAAGTTAGAAATAACACAGCTTTTACCTAGAATGGTGAATTCTGCACTTACTGGTTTGAGAAACAGGCTTGCTTGACGACTTCTACATCTATACAATTCAAACATGGAAGCCTACATAATTCCTAAACACTTGCATCCCCCACCCCAGACATGTTAGAGCAAAGATGCACACAAGAATTCTTCTTGGGCCACGGGCCTGTCTTGAGGATTTCTCGTTTCTGTAGCAGCAATAAATGTAGCAGAATAACTAGGAACACAGGCTTCCTGGGACTCCTTGAAGGGCCTGAATGGCTGAGGCCAATGTTCTTAGTATTCCTCAGTCTCAGTTTCCTCCTGTGCTATGGGAAATTCCTTCCCCCTCCCTTTGGGTGGTTGAATGGTTCATTCTTATAAATAAATGCAGTTGCTGCAAACATCTTGAACTACCACCCCTGGATCAAAGCTCACGTCCAAGGCCTATCCTAAGCCAGGTGTGAAAATAATGCTGAGTATCACCTTTAGAAAATGATTGCATTTAGCCCCTTGGTCTGTGGGGAGAAGCAAAGCCCGGAGTTCTGGCTAACAGAGATGTAATCTGGCTTGGCTGTTACTGCATTTCGTTCTCATCCTACCAACAAGCTTCAAGTTTGCTTTCTCACTGGCTCTGAAAAAAATCTCCTCTTGTCCCTGTAAGATTTGCAAACAGTCCCAAGACCTCAAGCATCTTATTCATTCTTACTGGCTGTTGCTGCTGTTCATAGCAGCTGGGTTGCTTGTCTCTCAGCATAGGTATCAAAATCTAGCACTTCCCTCTAGATAATACAGGTCCTAATTTCTGCAGCTATGGCTGCTCTATCCTATTATTCACTAATGAAGTCTGCTAAATTGAGGAGGGGGACGCTGGTTCTGTCAGCCTGTGAGGTCCCAGCCGTGCCTGTGGGTGTGGGTGTGATCCAGCTTCTTCTCCTCACCTCCACAGCTAGGTTGGGTCCTCACAGCTTCCCAGTGGCCCGAGGAGTCACCAGCTTTGGTAGGAAATCCTCCAGCTCCAGGGAGCTAGGCATTTCCCACACAGTGGCTTTCTGGCTGTCTCCATTTTTTAAAGATTCAATCTCCCTGCATAACCTGAGGAGGGTGAAATGCAACCTGAGCATCCAGTCACCAGAAGCAGCAGGAAGGAGAGGAGAGGAGGCTGTGGCCAGTGGGAGTGTCCCCACCCCCAAGGTTTGATAGGTTCCTTCGGGGTCTGCAAAGACCAGGCCCGTTTCTCCCTTCCATCTATGTGATGCTCTGCCATTGCCTCAAGGATGTGAAGATGTTGAAACACAGCTGTGGGTGCTTGCACACACAGGATGGCCCAGCAAAGTGTGTGGCATGGGGAGAGGCGAGAGGTGGGTACAGTAGCACTTGGAGGGACCTATTGACTCTGCGACAGCATGAAGAGCTGGGTTCATGGCTGAGAGGCCTCTTCATCTGATTCCTCTTGGCCAAGATATCTGCCCTCTGCCCCAAGAGCCAAGCAGCTCTGCAGTGGGGGCTTGGAGCTCCTGCCCCTGGGCCCTGAACCCAGCCTGTACCCAGAGACAGAAGGCAGGTGCCCCATCCTGTGGGTGAGCCATGGGCCCTGGGGACACAAGGAAGCAAGGAGTGTGGTGGTGATGGGGCATCCCACGATCAGTGACAGTCTGATGACATTTCCTATCAGGGCCAGAGTGGGACTGAGAGACAATGTGCGTGAGTCACGAGCAGTCTCTTTTGTTAACTTAATGCTCTGCAGCAAAGGGAACCAGTATAGTATGTGCATTGTGGCAGCACATTCCTAGAGGTGCAGTGCTCTGGGTCGCTTACACAAGCAGGGGGTTGCAAGTTCTAGCTCAGCCTGCCTAGGTGGCTTAGTGACTTAGCAAGAACTCTATGTAGTTCAGTGTAAAAGTCCTATGTTCAATCCGCAGTACCAAAAAATAAAACATGTGTGTGTGTGTGTGTGTGTGTAGAAAGAAATCTGTTTTCAAGAATTAGCACACATGATTGTAGGGATCAGCAGGTCCAAACTCCGCAGGGTGGCCTGGCAGACCACAAGAACTGCAGACATGCAGAATAAATCTGCACGCAACCTGCCAGTGCAATCGTTTTTTTCCTTGGTCAGACTCAGACCTTCAAGTGATTAGACAAGGCCCACCTGATCTACTGGGGAAAAAAATGGAAGTTTAAATGTTAATCACATCTGGAAAGCACTTTCACCAGAACATTTAGACTACTGTTTGGCCAAATACCTGGATGCTACGGCCTGATTGAGCTGACACACAAAACAAGCCACCCCAGCCTTGGAGTCAGACAGCACGAGGGCCAGTTGGGCAAGAGTGAGCAGCTTTGCTGAGGAATCAGGGAGCAGAGCTGAGATTTGGTGGAAACTTGGAGACCACAGGCAGGATATCCCCATGAGCCCCGCTTTGGGTCCAGGTCCCTGGAAGGGCAAAGGAAGCCAAGACTAGACTGCTGAGGCTCGGAGCAGTGGAGACCGAGTTTCGCTTCTCAAAGCAGGGCTCTGTGGTCCTCTGGAGGAGAGGCATCTCCATGAGAGGCTGATGAAAGCTCTGGTGAGGAGGCTTCCCTGATAGAAAGATGCTCTCTCCCAGAGCAATGGGACAAAATAGACTATGGGAGAAAGCATTTACAAGATACACAGGCACCTGGAATAGCCCATTCTCATAAATGTGAATGCATTTGCTCAGTTTAATTATAGCCCAAACACTTTTTTTTTTTTTTGAGTTATGATGTGCTTGTTAGAAGTCTCCGTCAGTCACTTGCATAAAACGGCTTCACTGCAGACGTTTTACAGTTTGAGTCTCTAAAGAAAGATGAAACTCACCCCATTCACTTAAATTGGCTTAGTTTTGTGTGCATTGTTTACTGTTGTATCAGTTGGCCAGACCTCAATTGACTGCCATCCCGCTGAGTCACTGGTCTCCAGAGTCGTTCCCAAGTTTCAGCTTCGTCTGCTCAGAAACAAGCCTGTTTTTCTTCCTGCTTGTAGAGCAGGGAGCTACCCCAAACTCCATTGTACTACACTGGTCCAAGGATGAGTCCCATTGACATACACAAGTCTGCAGACAGAGTTAGCTGGCTGCAGTGGCACCGACAGCTGTTGCCCTCCATGGGCCTGGGTGACTCTGTCTTTCCTTAGGGTGCCAGGGTGTGGGTGTGGCCAGTGTGCCCTGCCAGGCAGTGTAGATGCACAGGGAGCCTGATGTGTCAGCTCCAGCTGAGAACACTGGGCTTTTACTCAGGCTACAGTGGGCCCAAGGCAGGAGGAGCCCATGCAGGTGGCCATCTGGCCTCAAGAGATGCACAGAGCAGGCACTGAGGGCCACCAAGGTAGACTTTGGTCTAAAGAACATTTACCTGCTCTGCCCCCTGGAAATGGAAGCCAGAACAGCTTCACACAGGAAGTTATAATGGCCTCAGCTGTGGGAAGCCCCCATGCGTCTGGGTGGCAGGCAGTGTGGAAGCAATCTTAATGTCTCCAGTGGTGAGCAGGTCTGGCAGCTCAGACTTCTATAGCTGGCTCCCACGAAGGAACACCATATCCATGGAGCCTAGCAGCACAGATGCTTAGCCTGTGGCAGCCAGGAAACAGCAGGAGATGGGTTCCCGTAGCAAGGGCCAGAGATAGCCATAAACCCCATACGGAGGGCCACCCAGACATACCCAAAACTGTGCTCCTCCAAGCTTTGGGCAGCTGCCCAGCCGTCGAGCTGATACATCCCCTGCACCACTGTGTGTGGCCATAGGATTGGTGCTGCAATGCCTGTCCCCTGCGGGTGTGTCTCCACTAGCTGCTTGCCTGATCCCCGCAGCTCCCTGGGCTGTTTCCCCATACAGAAGACAAGGATGCTAAGCGTGATCAATGCTTCCATCCCTCCCTGCATGAACACTCAACCTTCCTTTTCCATTTTTTTGGTGGAAACTGAGTAAAGGGGTAGACTCCTAAAGAAGTGGCTTTCCTTTTAAAGTTGATGAGGCAGAGTTTTTTTTTTTACTTCAGTGGACAGGATACAGCCCCCCAGTTTTCTGCAGACAGAAGCTGCACAGAAAGGATTTGGCTTCCAAGGGGAATTTCTAAGGCCCTTTAAACACAGAGGTCAGTTCCTTCTCTGTGTGTCTCTCCCAATTTTTCCCTGTCTTGCTGTGTAAATGAAGCTCTGTGGCTCTCATTGGTTTTTTTTAAGATAGGATTTTGTGACAGGAAAGTGAGACCGCATAAAGCAAGCCTTTTGGCCCCAGGCAGGTAAGCTCTACCTTCTTTGGCACTCAAAGTTCTTACAGTAGTGTTCCAAGCACCTTCTCTGGCAGGTCTGCTGGCCTGGCTTTGCATGCTTTCAGCAGAAACTCCCACATTTAGAGACGAAAACTTGATCCCATATCTGTGCCTGGGCCTGGGTCACTGAGAATCTGCCATTCACTTTCACAAGTCAAAGCAAAAGGTGTGACTTGGAAAATAAAGGAAATGCCCACTTGTGAGCTTCCCAGTGCAGACAAAGGCCTGGTCTCCAGGCCCTGTCCTCTGCCAGCTGGCTGTCAGTGGTTGCTTCTCCACTGTACCACGAAAGTAAGCAGACCTTGCATTCATTTGCTGCTAACAGCACATGTCCTGGGAGATCGCCGAGGAGCCCCGGCTGGCAGTGTCCAGCACAGCTGTGCTCATCAGCTGTGGTACAGAGAAGGTAGGAAGGCGCCCATCATGCTGATGTACTTGCTGTAGGGTCCCAGAGGAATGTGAAGACTTGGAGTGCTCTGTTACAGCAGTGGCCGGAGACAAGCACAGCTCAATCTGTCCAGCAACACTGGCTCATTTGCACCTCTCAGGCATGCACTTGATTACCAAGGCCACTGCCTCTTGCAGAGCTCGACTTCTACCTCTGAGCTTATTCCAGTGCAGTGCTGACGAAGCATCCTCTGGGAGTTCCCACCCCAGCTAGTGTGGCAGTGGGCAGAGGCCTCAGCCGGCTACTGGATGGGCTGAGGGGAATGTTTCCTTTCCTTCCTGTTCTGCTGAGTTCTGCTGATCTGCGCCGACCTACAGCCTGCCCACATGCTTTAAGTTGTTAGCTTAGTTTTTCTTTCCAATGAAAAAAGCAGTGGTTTCAAAGAGGATTATGTTTATTGTTGAATGTTTAGAACATCACTTAAAGCTGTGGTGGATTTTCAACTACTCGCATATGTGAAAATGCTGCAGTTCCTCACACAGACAAGGTTGTGACTTCAAAGCTCAACCAGTCCCATCAGATCAGACGCAGCACTGTTGTCACCATGAGAAGTTGTCTGCATGTAGTCATGGAGGTCAGGAGTGCTCATGTAGGGAAGTAAAGGCTTTCGTTAACTAGAAACCTGTGACAGGTATGCCCAGGTCTGGCAGGAAAGCAAAGAAGTACCCACTAGCCAATGCTACAGCTTGACCTTCGTGATTCTATAGCAAGCAGGACTCCGCTCTCAGGATCTGATTCAGACTGTGACCCCCTAGTGTTCATCAAGGCTTCTGTAGGTATGCATTGCAACAGCATCTGCATTTTCATTGTTTATGAATCAGCAAGTCATCTAGTAGAAGCCAAGAATCACCCCTGAAAATACAACATCTCCAACAAGAAGCAACAGCAAGAAAGAACTATGGTCATGAACCCTTATGCATCAACTTCATTGGATTCTGCCATCCATAAAGATTAATCATAGCACACACTTCTGACAGCATCTGGGTGGGTCATGGAAACGTGACCCTGGGTACTATATCCGGACCCTGGTTCCTTCTGCTCTGGCATGATTCCCCTGTTCTATATCCTAGCCACCGTGAATTCAGCAGCCTGTTTCTACCATGTCCTCCTTCTGTGTAGTCCCTGCCTTGGAACCAGCTTACCATGGACTCAATCCCCTGAGACCATGAACCAATTTAAACCCCTCCTCCTTCCAGTTGTGGGTATCAGGTGTTAATTACAGCAATGGGAAAGACTACTGATACAACAACTAAATTCTAAAAGAAGATAGCAGCCACTTGCTCCCTGAGAGATTCAAGATGCTAAACCCACAATTGGGCCCTGGTCAGCTCTGGTGGGATCAGCCATAGGAGTAAGCTTGAGTGGAAGCCAGGAGCACCAAGCACTTTCTTCTACTTGGTGGCTTCAGGAAGACCAATCAAAGTGGTTGTGAGGGTCCCTGGTTAGCTTCAGAATGCCACTTGCTCCTGCTCAGGGGATATCCAGCATCATAAAGCAGCTGGTGCTGATTTCAAGTCTTGTGCTGAAGTAAGGACATCTCCCCTTAGAGCTCTGCTCATGAAGCAAAACACACACTTGGTACCTCCAGAAGTGAGCAGAATGATCTTTCTGCAACATGATTCCTTGTCATGACTGGCTCATAAGAGAGAAGTGTGGAGAATGGATCAACCCAGCCAGATTCAGAAAGATGGTGGAGACAGGAGGCTTAGCAAAGAGACATGGAAAGCCTGCAGCAGCCAGGCTGCGTTGGACAGCCCTGCTGTGGACACACCAATTACAGTTTGCCTGGCTGCAGAATGCCGAGCGCAAGTGCACAATATGGGAGGGAATAAACACAATGGAAGGCGGACAGAGGTGAAGAAGAAGCACCCAGAGCCCCAGCTACAGACTTCTTACAGCCATGAGCCCGAAGCTGATCTTCCAGAATGAAAGTGTCTGACTTAGCTGGCTTGACGAGGAATGAAAAATGCTAATCTTATTATCACTGACGATGTGGAGTGTTTCCACGGCTGATGTGGAACAATCCCTGCAACTCTGACATATTTTTCTTTTTGTGTGTATAAAAATTTGCATTACAGTTCTTGTTATAATTTTCTTAAAACCATAATGTAATCATTTTGGAGAAAAGTCTAGGCATAAAGCAATCCAAGACTGTGTCTCCAAACAGAAGTATGGGACCCGTGGGTCTGATGGCATGGTTCTGAGGGCTGCCATCCCTGTACCATGGTCACCCGGGTGCTGGGTGGCCTGACTGCAATTCACTCCCCAAAGTGCCACCAGTATTCCACTGAGCCATCTCCCAGGCCTCCCACCCCTCTTTTGATACAGTTTTCAGGTGCTAAGATACAGGCTGGGTTGAAATGTACAATCCTTCTGTCTCAGTAACCCAGAGCGTTTGCATTACTCGTGTGTGCCACCACACCCAGCTTAATTGTTGGATTTTTCAAATGCCAAAGAAGTGCATACACAATGCCCCCTCAGCACTGTTAAAATGTGTCTGTCCATGCAGGTACGCAGAGATGCACATGGAGAAAGCACAAAAAGCCAGGGTAAAGAAATACTGGTAGCTGTCACTGGCAGGAGGGATTTTTGGGACTTTGTGTTACTGCCTATGGAACTTCTTTTTTGTTCTTTCATTTATTAATATGTTGGGTGTCTTATAGGACAGAAATCGTGTGAAATTTAAGCTTGTGTGTGCAATCATTTCCCTTTGTAGTCTCAACATGCACCCATTTTCTTACAAAGGAGTCTAGTTTATCCTTCTATGTGGCAGAGTGGTGCTCCGTTACATATTTCAGTTTTTAAAAAGCTAGAGCCCGGGTTTGTGCTTTGCGCCCTTGCAGCTGGTCTGTGGGGAACTGGAGCACCTGCAGCCGGACATGTGGTGGGGGCACTCAGAGTCGGCGTGTGCAGTGCACCCGCCGCGCGCACTACAACTTGGAGCCGGTGGCAGCCAGCCTGTGTCCACAGCCTCCACCCTCCAGCCAGCAAGCCTGCAGCCCTCGGCACTGCCCACCTGCATGGAGCACCGGGCCCTGGGCAGAGGTACACAGGCAGCACTGGGCAGGGCAGGGCCTGGGCCCCCCCGAGGGACACAGGGCCTGAGCGTGCTCTCTTGTGTGCAGTGCTCCCGGACATGTGGCAAGGGCTGGAGGGAGAGGACCTTGACCTGCAAGAGCACTGACCCCTCGGCCCGTGCCCAGCTGCTGCCAGAAGCCATGTGCGAGGCGGAGCCCAAGCCCAGGACACAGGAAGCCTGCCTGCTCCAGCGCTGCCACAAACACAAGAAGCTCCAGTGGCTGGTGTCTGCGTGGTCCCAGGTGGGTCACCTCGGGGGCAGTCTCAGTGTCCTGCTTCTGGCTCTTCCCCATCTCTCTTCTGGTAGCATCTAAGTTCTTGTCCCCTATCCTCATCCCCAGTTCACTCCTCCGAACTCTGAGCTGCAATCAACCTACTAAATCTCCCTGGAGACTCCCACACTGTCCCCCATAGTGTCACAGAGGATGAGAGAGTGGACAGTGTGAGTGTGAGGGGTGGGGTCACCTCCTTGCAATGGCAGTGGGGTCCTGGGACACCCTTCCCTCCAGGACAGTGAGAAGCATGTTTAGGCAGTGGGCATCAGGCATAGACCAGGAAGAGCTACCCTTTGCCCAGCCCGAGACCAGTTTCATGGGCAGCCCAGGCATCCGCAGAAGCCTGCTGTGCTGCCCACTGCATGGACACTGTCCAGGGTTTCCAGCCCAGCCTCAGTGGACCTGGGGTAGAAGCTTAAGTTTGGGGAAGTGAGGGGTTCCTGGGTAGGTGTGGCCCAGACACATCTCACATCCCTCAGCGGCACACAGCACCTGGCCAGGTGTGGCCTGTGTGTGTACCTCTGCATGTCACAGCAGTCTTCCAAGAAGGTCCCAGCTGTCCTTGCCCCACGCCTCTCAGGCAGGACACTGAGTCTCATTAGGCCCTACTCTTCCCCACACCCCAAACAGTGCCATGTTAGATGCAGCTTGGCACACAAGGCAGTTCATCCAGCTGAGACCCTGTTTGCCACTTAGGAATAAAATCTGTTGCTTGCCTTTGCTGAAGAAGAGCTCCACGTAGCGCTGTCATTAGGAAAGACCTACCTGCCAGATCCCTGTAGCAGTTTGTAAAAAAGTACACAACCTAGGATCTACGTCGGGGAGAAAGCCTTCCCCCTAAATGGTATCCTAAGTATGAGTCAGAAGCTCCCAAGGGAGCAAGGAACAAAGAACAGAGCCTGAAGAAACTGGCCCTTTGTTATTCTGGCAACCCGAAGACCTGGCAGCAGATCTCTGGAGGCTGCACCCTGTCTGTTCTTTGTTCCTTTATCTGGGAGTTACTAACTATTGTTATGTAAATTTAGTTCGGTGAATGCTGAAGGGGATATAAATAACAGCTTGTTTTCACTAAATTAGGTATGCACATTCCTTAGGCTGTTTGTATCCCTCAATAAATGTGAGAAACTTCCGTGATTTAGGACTCACCTTTAGAGGAAGATTTAGCTCGGTGAGACCTCTCCCTGCGGCTACGTTAATCCAGGTTTTCCATCATTTCTTTTGGCTGATGACACAACACACAAACACTGCACACACGAGCTCGCACATCAGGGCTTCTCACTGAGGCTTGGCTGGGGCAGCAGCCTCCCACCCAACAGTGCATCTCTGCCTTCACAGGCAGCATGCGTAGGAGGTCAGGAATGGGAAAGTGAGGTAAGAGGGGGCAGGTGCTGCTGTCTGGGCCTCCACTTAGGTGGCCTGCAGACCAGTAGCCCAGGGACCCTGGATGCCTGAGCACCTGCCGCTGTCCTGCAGTACAGTCCTTGCCCTGAACCTCCTCAGCAGGGCACAGCTCAGCTTCACGTGTTTCCCCTGCTGGATGGGCAGCTGCAGCCTGGGTTTCCCGGCAGCCTCCCCGCTCACACAGGGCCCAGCATTGGGGCAGCTCAGGCTGGCACACAGCTGGAAAGCACATCTGTGTGTGCTTCGTTCTTCAGGACAGTGCTCAGACTTTCAAGCAAGATCTATGAGCCTGGGGCCACCCCTGCCCGTCCCTGCCTTGGGAGCCACATCTGCCCTGTACTTGTGTGGATGAATCCACTCAGCGATGTTCAGTTTTCTAGTGTAGGCCATGGCTCAGGTTCTCAGATCAGGGACAGCCAGGTTTAACGCTCCAGTAGCTGTGGAATTGCTACCTTCATGGCTCCTGACTGCTCTGCCCCTCTTCAGCCCAGGATGCTATGTGACTATGACTCTTGCCTCCTCCTTTCAGTGACACTAGGCAGCCTGTTAATCAACCAAGCCCAGCAGTGTCATACTGATACAAGGAAGTAAAACTCCCAAGCTGGCCTGGATGAGTTCGTGTTCTCTAAAACCGAAGAATAAATTTTAGGAACAAACAGAGATTGAAGATACAACTTTATTGGAAAGAACAGCTTCTGTCAGAGGGGGATAGATGGGGTACCTGAGCAGGTTGCCCAGGAAGCTGTCTTTTCCAGGGACTTTTTTTTTTTTTTAGTTTTTTAAACTATCATTTTTACTAAAAACAATGATAAACATCATAATAGCTAATGTCTTAGAATAAATATTTTCCAGATGAATTATTTTTAACAATATACTCTTACAGCAAATAAAAAGAAATAAACATCCCAAGGCAGACTTTTAGCAGAAGCAGGGCATGTAAATAAATAGAATTTTGACTGAGAATCTTTTTGGATTTTCCCCACGTTCTTCAATCCCAACCAGATAAAATCTTGTTTTTGAGAATGAAATAGTATTAAACCAAATAAGCTGCACTTCACAGCTCTAGGCAGAAGTTTGATGAGCTAGAATTTTACACTATTGACTGAATGCATTTTTCAGATTATGGGTGGGTACTGCACAATTTTCTCTTTCCTTGTATCTCAGAACCCAGACAGTGTCATTATACAGCTTTCTTTCCTTTAAAAGTTCGAGTTTTCTGTTTTATTTCCCTTCATTTTTATTCAGAGCGATGACCTCTTTGGTGTGTACAGTGGTAGTGATAGGCTAGCAACAGTGTCCAAGAACTCTAAACAGGGCTCTTTAAGCGTGGCATTTTGGAGTGCTGAACAGTTTGGCTAAAGGAAACTGAAAATCAATAAATGCACCAAAAGCTCTTTAACACCCCCTTAACTGCCTAAAATAAAGTGTGCTATAAAGTGTCCCCTTTTATTAAGGAAATTCACATTCATAAAGGAAACTTCCATACGTAAAAGAAAAGCTGGGGCAGCCTGAGGGCTATTCTGAGGCAACTTCTATCTCTGGAGGCCTCTCGTCTGTATAAGATTTTTTACCATCCAACTTCAGCTCTCTCCTTCCCTTGATTTGCTTCTACCATCCCCAGAAGCCTCAATCCAAATCCTTTCAAAAACTCAAGACCCTACATCACCAGAGTCTCAATCATTGGACTGCTTCTGAGTCTCATATTTTTCACAGGGATCCTGAGCATGGCATGCAATTAAAAATCTCTTTTTCCTTTTAACCTGTCTTATGTCTATTTAATCTGTCCAGGGACTTTTATAGTGTAAAACTATGTGGGGCTAAGGTCAAGAGAAGGGGAACTCGCTTAGGTGGATGTGGGGTGGGACAAAACTATGGTCAACCAATGGGATTACGAGCACCATTGCTCAGGTAAAGTTGATTAGGCCCAGGACCAAATGGGGGAAGCGAGTCACAATAATAGGGACAGGGTCTCTTCCCCTCCGAGGTTGGGCTAGTGACTCACTTGGCTCTTTTCAGGTGATGGCTACCTGTTTAGAATATCAATCCCAGGTGCTACTCTTTTAGTGTTTGTTTGGCCTTTAGGTCCCGTTCATGGCAGGAGCCTCCAGTCGCTCCCAGAGTTGCAGACACCTTGTCTCCTGTATTATCTCTTTCAAGAGCCTGACCCTGTCTGACTGCCTATAATATTTTTAGCTAACTCCGCTGCCTACAACAATACTGTCCAAGCTGCTATCCCTAGAAGATAAACTGAGCCCTGGTTGTGCAGAAATGACATCCTCAGGCTAGGGTTACGGCTGGGGTTATAGCTGGGTGGTCTAAGAGCCCGCCTGGCAAGTGCAAGGACCTGGATTTGATCCCCTGTACTGCATGCTGTGCTAACCCCTCAACTCTGGGCATGCTGTGCTGGCCACCGAAACTGGGCTTGGTGGTTCACACCTGTAGTCCCAGCACTGGGGAGGGTGAGGCAGGAGGATCACTACAAGTCTGAGCTGTGTAAAGAGACCCTCTACCAAATAAATATATAAATAAAACATGAAAGAGAGAGAGAGAGAGAGAGAGAGAGAGAGAGGGAGAGAGAACTAAGCACCTGCTTAGGCAAGCGCAGGGTCCAGGGCTCAATCCCCAGGACAGCAGGCTGCACCAGCCCCTCCCTGGGCACACTAAACTGGCGAACAAATTTGGGCGTTGTGGCACATATGTGTAATCCTAGCGCTGGGGAGGCTGAAAGCAAGAGGATCACTACAAGTCTGTCCAAGCTACACTGTGAGACCCTGTAGCAAACACATTTAAAAAAGAAAAAAAGAAATGACCTCCTTCCCCCTCTTACTTCCAGTGTTCCACCACATGTGGAAATGGAATCCAAAAAAGGTTCCTAAAATGTGCTGAGAAGTTCGTTTCTGGGAAGTACCGTGAGCTGGCCTCCAGGAAGTGTGCGCGTTTGCTGCAGCCCGACCTGGAGCTGCAGCGCACCTGTGCCCCGTATCCTTGCCCGCTGCGACCCTCACACGCTGCCACGGGCCTTCCAGGGAGCGGATGGTTTGCCTCTCCCTGGTCTCAGGTAAGAGCCCCGTTTCCTCAAAGGCCAGCGAAGCTGGTTTGCACGGGCCTCTGCAGGTGACCACTTCTTCCAGTGTACTACGTGTGGCTCGGCTTTCAGAGGTCAGGCTCCACACCTTACTGATCTCAGTGCACTCCTGAGGCATGAAATTTTTATCCCACTAAGGGTCAGAAGTGCAATATTTTCTGTAATATCTAGACCAAGTTCCTCAGAGATAGGTATGAATGGGAAGAACCAGGAGGCCAGGGACACCATGGAGAAGTCAGTGTGTAGGTTAGGTGTGAGAGTGTAAAAGTGGAAAAGGTGCTATCTGATAGGTTCTGGGCGCTGCAAAAAAAATAGCCAGAAGGAAGAAGGGAAAGGGGTTTATTTTCTTTGAGGGCGTGGGAGAGAATGTGGGGAAAGATGAGGAATTTTTTCTCTTGCTTGAAACAAAGGAAGGCTGAGGTTTTTATGGCCTTTTGCCAGGGGTAGAGTTTAGAGGGGATATTTAGATACACCTGAGGGAGCGGATGGGGGTCTTCCCTGAGGTGGCAGGAAGAGTGAAAGTAAATTATGTCCTGGGCTAAGTTGGAGAAGAAGGAGGATTTAGTCTTGGGAAGATGGGCTTTTGTTTTAAGATCGGCCATACTGGATGACCACCACGGTGATTTTAGCAATTCATACTAGGGCCAGAGCCTATCAGTATCACCCCCCAAAGGGCTGCATGCTGTGTGAGCCCTGGAGCCCCTGAGCCTCTTCCTGGGCCCTGCCCACCCATGCCTCTTTCCATGCATCCTTCGCCCTCACCCAGGGGGATTCTGCAGTGGACACCCACCCACCTCCACCTCCTCCAGCTGTTTCCTCACTGGTTTCCGCAGCCCGTTCTGTGCCTGTGTCCTCTTCCACGGGCTGCTGTCCTGCAGTCAGGTCAGGAGGACTCAACATGGAGCCCGGGGCCTGCCCTTGGCCCCTGCCCTTGGCTTCTCTGGGTCTAGTCCGTTGTGAGAGACTAGACCCCTCTAGTACACACTGCCACCTTTGCCTGGGGCCCAGGACCTGTGTGACCTCATCCTTTGTTAGAAATTGAGCAGAGCAGAAGGGAACAGAGGAGGGAGAGAAGAGGAGAGGCCGCCCTTTGCGCCCTCTGCGGGAGGATTCTTGCACCTCTCCCCAGAGGGGCCCCCCAGGGGCCAGCTGTGTGCCACATGGCCAGCAGAGGAATAGCACAGACACAAGAACCCAACAGAAGCTCCTACCTGTAGGGCTGCTCCCGGCACACACAGGCCCCAGCAGCTCTTGGGGGGAGGAGACCTCATCAGAATCCTGCAGGTGAGGAAACCAAGGCATGGGGCGCACCCACCACCCACCCCAGCCAGTGAAGGGCGGAAGGCGCGCCAGGGGGCACACACACACCACATGTTTTCTGAGAATAATCCCTGTGGCCACGGCCTCACCCCTACAGGCCCCTACCCTTGCCTCTGCTCCCCAGCTCCTGTTCATGTAAGGAAGGTGACCACAGCCGATACCTAGCTCCAGCCTCTGACAACACCCAGACACTATCCAAAGCTTTGATTTTACCTTCTACAAGCACCCTGGGCCTGATTTTTGTAGCTTTGCTGGGTGCTGTTTGCTCCAACTCGGTGAATCCTAGGTTTGTCAATCAGTACATGGGGGATCAGGCCACCGAGTCACCCCACAGGGACTTTTCTGTAGTCCAGGGTTTGACCCTATGCTCTTGTCTCAGTTACTCTTCTCTCATTGCTGGGACAAATAACCGACACGCAAAATGAAGGAAGCAAAGGTTTATTTAGCTCACAGTTACCGGACGTTTCACTCCATACTCAGCTGGGTCAAGGCAAACTGACACATGGCAGAGGGCAGCAGAAGGCAGCAAAACAGCAAGAGCAAAGGGGAGTCATGGCAACAATGGCTTTGGAGAGCAAGTCTGTTTCCCTTAAGCTGCATTCAGGCTGTCTGCCCAAGACACTCACACCAATACTCCAGGCAGCACTCACACACATAATCCCAGTGGATCTTGGGTTAATCACAAACTAGAAGTCCACCCCATGACTGCGTGAGGCTTTGGGGGACACAACTAGACACAGACCATAATAGCCCTTCACTGTGCATCTCTGAGGATCTTTACCAAGGGATCTGCTGGGTGGTTGGCGCCCTAGCAATGGCCAGCTCACTCCCTCGGCCCCCGTCTGCTGCCACCCAGGAGGCCCCTGCCCGATCAAGCATCTGCCTTCTGCATCTGCCCCTTCCTCCCTCCACGAGCTTCTCCTGGAGCCCACATGTAACTTCGACCTCCCAGCATTAGCCACCTGTTTCAGAAGCAGCCCTCACACCCCCACCCCCAACCCCCGCCGAACAGAGAGTGGAGGAAGAGGGAAAGGGCCCCCGCTTAGAGCCACTTCTCAAGCCAGAAACACACCAGTGGGGTCCGGAGCCCAACGATGCCACCGTGGGTCAAGGCTGCTCCGACGCAACGTGATCACGGTCCACCATGGAGCCTCGGGCTCACCCACTGCTTGCTTGTCGCCCGGACCATGCTGAGAGTGTTAGCTGTGTACTCTGTGTGATTATCGATGGGGGTTATTGGAAATATACCATCAATGTTTGAATTTCAGAACTTACAATAAAAGTTACCCTGCTGGGCTTCCCCATCTGAATCCTCCCCTGCCTTCCAGCAGGCTCACCTCATTGCCCTCACCTGTGCAGGCAGCCACGCCGCCAGGGCGCTTCCCCGTGCGTCTTCACGAAGTGCAGTCCTCAGCAGCATGGATACTGTGCCGAGTGTCATGCGCGAGGACTGTGGGAAGCTGGGGTGGTGATGGACAGCCAGCAGACTGATTAATTCTTCTAGCAGTTAAAGGTGATTGTTCCTGTGATCCATTCTGCAGCACGTCTGCTGGCTTAAATGGCTGGGCTTATCATCCCCGTCCATGGCGCTCCTCACTGGGATCTGACTTCAGTCATCTCCATCGCGTGTGCGTAGTGGCAGGTGGTGCCCCACGTAGTTTGCTCTGAGGCTGGCTTTGGCACCATCATCTGTTGGGCAATCTGTCTCCCTCCCCAGTAATGGATGTGTTTCCCTCCTGGGGCTTCTCACCTGGACAGTGCAGAGTTAGGCTGTAAAACCTTGGGCCAAGACGGGCAAGAAGACCACTCATTGGCTTTCCACTGTGGAAGCCAAGTCCCAGGGCTACACTGGATGCACACCCACACACGCATACACACCAGCACACAGACCCTAGCCCTACACCTGTCCACATGACTGTCTGTGCCAATCATTGCTCTCATCGTCTTTTGCCACCACTGGTACATAAAGCCGAAGCCGGCACTCACCCCTCTTGATGTCAAGGGAGCTTGTGTTTGCAAGTGATTGAAGAGGCCCAAACATTGACAGCTCCCATTCATCTCTCTCCTCGCAGCTGAAGTTGGCTGAGACCATGGAGGTCTGTGCAGTCCCTGAGCAGACATCTGACCTCCGGGATGGTGGGCAGGTTATGGTGGGCGCATGCACCAAGACACAGGAAGATGACAAATTAAAGGGGAAACTTCCAGGGGCCTCGTGATAGAGGGCTTCCGGTGGAAATGAATGTGGGGATGCTTCATCCTTGGGAGCTAGTTAGGGTCCACTCTCTTCACCATCCCCGTGTCCCAATGAGCTCCACCCTGCATGAAACCCAGAGGTCTCCAGGACACCAGGCACCGTGGAGAGGCTGGCAGCCACTGCGTTCTGACAGCGTTTCTGCACAGAGACCAAAGAAGTGAGGAATTGCTCTAATTAAATTGGAGAAAAAGCCCTCCAGGCCAGCATCGTTTTTACATGCATCTCTGTGGTTTTACTGAGGGCCAGAAGTGATCCTTCCGGTGTTGGTAGGGCCACTCCAAAAACATGCAAGTCGGCAAGTGTTACTACTCAAGGGGAAGAATGTCCCTACCATTGGTTTACCACCTAGCAGTGCTGCTGTTCCCCAGGGCCTCTGTCCTGGGAGGAAAGGCTGACGCTGGACCCCTGCTGGCACCACAGAGCTGCTGTGACCAGGAGGAGGAGAAACCAGGGTACTCTGCAGGCCAGGCCAGGATCGGGGTGGGGAGCAGACCGTCTAGACCAAGATGTCAGTGTCCACCAAGGCCACCTTGGCAGACCTGCTGCAGTCCTTACAAGTGTTCAGATCTAGGCTACCTTGACCCTGGGCACCATTTCTGCTGGAATTACCAACAGCTAACATTTGTTCTGTAAATTAAATAAGAAAAGGAAAGTGTTAGAGGGTGTGAGGCCTTGTGGTTCTGGAAATTTGGTGAGGCGATTCTCCTTGTTGCTGTGCACTCAGTGTACAGGATCTCAAGCCATGCCCACACCTGCACAGCTTGGGCATGTGACCCAGGGTCTCAGGGGATCCTATGGATGACACAGACAAATGTGAGACCCCGGGCCCTGGAGACTGAGCCAGCATCAAGGAGCCTGTGAGGCAATACAGGAGGCAGGCTGGGCTGGGGTAGGCCAGGGAGGGGCAGGGGCAGCCCAGGGGTCAGCCTGTCCACTAAGAGGCTCAAGCCCCCATCCCAGGAAGGTCCAGATTCTTTTCAAGGAGCACCGCTTCCCCAGCCTGCTCTGTCCTAGGAGCTGTCTGCTACACTTGCACAAATGCAGCTTCCTGTCCCCTTCCTGCCCTCCTGGCCTCCTGGGACCCCAATAGGATCTGCCTGGCTGTCTAGGGCCCCAGATGCTTCTTTAGCATCAGCCAGTTTGGGAACCGCAGATCCCACAGAAGGTCTGGAATGTGGGAGCTCTAAACACCACGCCGAGCCTCAAGCCATCATGCCTGTGCCCCTGAGGAGCAGCCAGCATTTCCTCCCCTTCTAGAAAACAGTGAATAACTTGTTTAGGTTTCACTTTTCCTTCGGTCTCTTTGTTGACCACTATTTTTTATCAGTTCAGAAGAGTTTTAAAGTTTGGGGCTGAATATCTTTATTCTTTCAATATCCTTGAAGAATGCAAATCTTGAGAAAATTGGAGGTTTCTTTTCCTATAATTTTTTTTTTTCTTCATGGAGCATTTTCAAACTCTCTACAGCAACACTTTTCAGCCCCCATCCCCCTGTGTCTGAGTCATGGGGCCCAGTGCAGTCTCTGAGGAGGCAGTGATGTGAGAGAGGGGGAAAGGCAGGGACCACACTGGGAGCCCTGGGTCTTGTAAGCGCCCTGGGATGAGGATTGAGTCATAAACATTTATCACTGAGTACCTAGTACTTAGACAGAAAGTATCATACAATGACACCTCAGTTCATGAACACCACTGTTCCCACACTGTTTGGTTCCTGAACAGAAACATTCAGCAGAATTTTGCTTCTGTTTATGAACTCCACCTTGGGTGATGAGTGGGCCCATGGCCACCTTCTCCAGAATCGCACAACAAATTCGGTTTATGAAATGAAGCACGACTGTACCCAACCCAGGAAGGATGAGTGGTTGCTGTTGACCAAGAAAGGGAATCAATGACAAGAAAATATCAAGCTATATGTTAATTATTTGGGGTCAAATTAAAAAAAATAAATAAATAAAACTGTGCTGATAGTTTATGACTTTAATGGTAGCAAATAACCTTAGCAGGAGTAAAGATCTCCCCTAGCTGCTGATTGTTAGAGAAGTCGGCCTGGGGGATGAGAGATGTTGTGAGTGCTGATGCCAGTGTAACCAAAAGTGGCTATCTCAGTGCCGTCACCCATGTCCCCAAAGCACCCAGTGCATCTGTGGACCCAGATGTGGAGGGCAAGGACCACAGGCAGGACTGTGTTTCTGTGGCCCTCCCAGGAATGGGAAATGTCAGCTGTGCCATGTGGGACCCTGATGATTCAGAAATCAGACAGCATTCTGCCCACTGCATGGTTTTTCCTGGTTGCTGCAGTCCACTGTTGAAACTGAGCTATTGATGACTTCCACTAACACTGTCTGGAAGTGACAGATCAACTGCTCAGAAAGACCCCCAGAGGACACGGGCACGAGGCCTGGGCACCCTCTAGAGAAGCAGGAAAAGGGGAAGAAGAGAACGGGTCATTTCTCTCGGTTCCCAGCTCCCCACCTCTCCAGGGAGATAGGAAGAAGTCTCACGCACTCCTCACCTATCGCTGTTTCAGGGAACTTGGGGTCTCTGAAAGCTTCAAAGGCAGCAGGTTCTGGGCTAAGGTCAGGCTCCCCTCTGCACTGCGTGCTGGGCCTCCTCCCTGCAGTATGGGCTGTGGAGAGCTGGCTGCAGCCTCCCTCAGGAACCTGCCACAGTGGGACTGGACATGCTGTTGCTTTGGGCAACCAGCATGTATCTGCAGCCTTGCAGGGCATCACCCCTGCAGGGGAGGGAGCTGTTTAGCTCCTACCCACACCAGGACACCCAGGCTGTGTCTGACCCTTCTTCCTGCAGGTGTTCCTTGAATTTGCTTACCCTCTTAGCCTATAGTCTCCTTTGAGCACAATTTACATAATTTAGTGTAGACTTGGGCAGGTCTATTTTGGGTGGATTCATTGCCTTAGCTTGGATTCTTATGCCTCTCTAGCTGTTTATCCCCTAATTCCTTCTTACGTTGATCCCAGATGGGTCCAGCTCATGTGTGTGCCCAGCCAGGTGGTGAAAGGTGACCTCTCCTCCCCCAGACTCACTGCATCTCCTGGGCTGAGATGTGCAGGCTGAGGCCGCAGGACTGGCTGTGTGTTGGGGCCTGGAAGGACCAGGGCTTCCTCAGCATCTGGGGGTGAGGGCTGACAGTCCCAGGATGGCCCCACGGGTGGTGTGTGGAGGGTGTGACCAGCCACCAGGGTACTGTGCTGAATTTCCTTTGCTCAGCACTGACCAAAGGAAGCTGTTTACTTAAGAAGGAAAAGGGATTCACACAAGTTGGCTCTGAGGCAATGGAGAGGCCATCCGCCTCCAATCTCCATCTTGTGCAGCAGAGAACAGCTGGGGGAGAGATACAGCAGAATAGCAGACAAATGCAGGCTTTTTGCCCAAGGGAGTGAACTTGTGCTTAACCTGCTGGTGCCAATGTCTTCAGGCTCTGTCCATTCATCTACGCTGAGGAGAGGTGCGGTCACCATTTAGGACCCAGACCTGAGGAAGTTGGGAGCAGTCACTTGTGTCTAAAGGAAAAGATTGACTCTTCAAGCTCCATTTTACAGTGCTAGTTTTAAGGACATTGCCTGAAGAAACTATTGGCTCTTGTGAGGGTCAGAGGGTGACCCCAGAGTCCCTGTGCCCACCAACACCCACTTCTAGCCCATGGCAGACTCCCAAGAATGCTCTGAACGTCCTGGGATGCCGTTCCCTGGTCCGCAGCCTGTGCTACTCAAGAGTGTGATCAGCAACCAGAGACAGAGAGTGACATCTTGAGGTGTCTGGCAGGAGGGGACCCCTGCAGAGGGTCAAAAGAAGAGATAGAGCTGCCACAGCCAGCAGAGGCCAGGGCTGGCCCAGGCCATACATACTTTGAGGGAACTAATGCAGGTTAGAAAGTATCTTAATCCTGGTCCTCGATCTAACATCAGCGATGTTGTGCTCTTAAAGACTTCTAATAGAAATAAAAACAGGAGGCTTTTTTGGTCTTTTATAGCCAGTCAGAAGAATGGCTCAGGACTAACTTTAATGTTCAGAGTCTAATTTTTTTCTGTACTACCTGTATTCTGAAAAGACAATTACACAAGTCCATCAACATCTTTTTTTTATTTTTTAATTCCCTGTGCTCACTTTCTTAGCCCATGTACTCTGCCTCAGGGTCCCTGAGTCAGGAACTATCAGGGACACCTTCAGCATTAGATTGCAGCCAGCCTAAGCAAGTCTCCTCTCAGCGCAGTGGGTCCGACCTGAACCATGGGACACATGACAGCCACGTCACATGCTGTTTCAGAATGCCTGGCAGGGGCCCATCCCAAGCCCTGCCCAGCTTGTTCATGATTGTCACGCCCTCTGTGCACCTCCACCCCCAGAAGGAGCTGTGGCCCAACTGCTGTGTCCTGTGATAGTGGACATGCGATGGCAAGGAGTCAGTAGCCCGGTGACCTCTGTGTTCTCCTGCAGTGCTCGGCCAGCTGTGGTGGTGGCGTACAGAGGAGGACCGTGCAGTGCCTAGCAGGGGCCCAGCCAGCCTCTGACTGCCCCCTACATCAGAAGCCCGAAGCCTCCCTGGCCTGCAACACCCACTTCTGCCCCCTTGCAGAGAAGAAAGGTGAGCTTGGGGCCCTTGGGCTGCCCTTTGGGTGGGTACATGGAGGCTTTGGAGATTTCCTGAGAAGCCTGGAGGAGTGGGGTGCCTGATAGCTGGGAGTTCAAGAGTGAAGACCCCTCACCTCTTTCAGTTTTACAATGACATAGTCACACACCCTGCCCTTCTTGGCCTCCCTAGAAAATGCAGAGGCAGTTGTCGCCCAGATCTAGCCTTGTGAAGCACATAATTTCCATGTTTCATCACTGATATTTGAGGTGCTTAAAGAAGAGAATGGAAAAGAATGCATCTTTTACTGCTGCATTCGACTAAAGCCTGTGGGGTGGGTGTACTGAGTGCAAGAAACTCTATAAACTTGCAGAAAATTTCCAGAAAGGGTTTCAGAAAAAGAGTAAGTTTCACGGGCCCCAGTTGGACCCAAAGTACTGCCCTCCTGCAGCAGCTTTGAAGCAATGATGAATTTGTTCTTGTCTGCCAAGTGGAGGCGCTAGCGAGCAGCAGCAGCTGTGCAAGAGTGCCGACTGACATGGAGTGTGCTTGTTTCCAGGCGCCTTCTGCAAAGATGCCTTTCACTGGTGCGGCCTGGTGCCGCAGCACGGCATGTGCAGCCACAGGTTCTACGGCAAGCAGTGCTGCAGGGCTTGCTCCAAGTCCAACCTGTGAGGCAGGTCAGCCCCACAGTGGAAAAGAGGCCACGTGAGCCGGGACCATCAGCATGAAGGATCTGCGCGGCATGCACTGGGGCATTCCCAAGGAAGATCAGAGCCACAAGAGGGAGCACAGGGCTGGGCTCTGTGGCCCGGAGTTTGTGGGGGTGGGGGAGCAGAGGTACGACTGTGCCGAACCAGCACTCTCTCCTGTCCCATGGAAATGTGGGTCGCTCCTGCTCAAATGCAGAGCTGGAGAGCTGCACTGAAGAGCACACGCAGCCGCACTCAGCTTGCAGTTCCGCGATGCAAAATCCAAAGGACTTCAGACTGGACTTGCTACATGCTCAGTGTCTGGTGCTTTGTAAAAAGAAAGAAAAGCCACACAAAATAGGAAAACATGCAAAATAGCTGCTGCAAGTAGGCCAGCCTCCTCCCAAAAGTCTGGGAGGCCCCCACCTTCGGGGTGGAAGAGGTGAAGGGGTTGGGGAGCCCCAGGATGCTTTTCCAGGCTGGGCCACAAGAGCCCGGGTCCTTCTGATTTAACACTTTGCAAGTGCAGCCTGGAAAATAAAATCCCTGATGAGGTGCTTCCTTCCCTCTGGGCTAACCCTCCGGGGAAGGCTTTCTAATTCATGTTTCCACTATCTCAGTTACTTACCGGTGAGTGTTTCTGTTTAATCCCACTTCCCTGCTTTCCTGTTTGGAATAGTGAGTCAGACATTCAGATCAAACAACTGTCACTGAGAAAGCGTCAGGGCCACCGAAGAACTGACAGGGTCATAGCCTTCCGCCCTGGGTTGTGTTGCTGCCCAGTGGAGAGCTTCTCAGTTCTTAAACCTGTCCTGCAACTTTGGTGAAGAGCGAAGGCCTGCAGCCTCCACACTGGGCCTCTCACACCTCCCTGTCACCATGGGTGCTTGTTTCTTGTCTCCCTGTCTGGCATGTGGCACCTTTGCAGATAGGCACCTGGATATTTATATTTGCTGGATTTTATAATAAATTTTATATTGTATGATGTGCTTCTGAGCTGCATGCTGACCCCTCCTGAGATTTGCTTCTGCTGTGAGGGTCAGGGGATGAGTCTCAAAGAGGGAGAAATGGGGCTCTGGAGTGTCACCGAAAGAGCTAGAACTAGGCCACAACAAAGTGCCTCCCCAGGGGGAGGACAGGTGCAGGGAGGACAGCTGGGGATGGGTCATGGTGGCTTTGTGCCACATTAAGTGAAAAGGAAGCTGCTTTTCTGGGTATGCTGGCACACAGTGTGACTGCAGTACTCAAAAGGCTGAGGCAAGAGGATTGCTTTGAGTTGAAGCCTAGCCTGATTTAATGAGGCCCTGTGGATGGAAAAAGGGGAGGAAGGAGGGAGAAGGGAGGGAGGATAGAGAAGGGATGATGGAGGAAAGAAGGAAGGGAGGGAGGGCAGGTGGGAAAGGAAACAGGGAGGGCAAGAGTGAAGGCTACACTTGATCTTATAATCCCTGCTGGTGTTAGGGTTCTTTCTCTAGAGAAGCAAAACTAGCAGGGAATGAGACAGGAAGTTGGATATCTAAGGACCAACCTAGTAAAACTGTGAAGCAGGCAACTGTGGCAGCTGTAGGAAGAAACTGAAGAGGGAATTGACACTGCCATCTTGGACCTGAATTCCATAGCACAGCAGGCTGGAAACGGGAGTTCCCCCGCTGCGCACATGAAGCTGACTCACTGCTTCTCCTGGAGCCTCAGCGTTGCTAGCAGGGGCCTCATCTGATTAGACTGAGATCATCACACAGTATGCAAGGACACCTTTTCCTAATAGCCACTGATCATGTGTTCGCTCATTTACAGCATCCCTGCTCCCGTCCAGCCTGCTGCTGTCTGGCTGTCACATAGCCTGGCCCAGTTGGCACATGAAATTTAATGCAATGCCACCACCCCCACCCCCAGATTACAGTCAACCAGCTGTTACCAGGTCCCCATGGGGAGCCACTGCTGCTTCCCCAATGGAGGTGAACCCGGACTCCACAGAGCCTCAGCTATAGAAGTAGAGCTCGGTGTTAGTTGCTTCCTTATCCTTGGCATACAATCTGACATCCCTGACTGGAAGGAGGACAGGCTTGATTTAGTTCAAGGTTTCAGTCCCTGGAGGGCTGGCCCCAGGGCAGGAAGGGCACTGTGGAAGGGCCTGGATGAAGGAAAGCTGCTCACACTGTGGTGGCTAGAAGCAGAGAGGGAAGGGAGGAGCCAGAGAGGGACAGCTGTACCTTCTAGGTCACATCCCCAGGTGCCAGCCTCTAACCAATCCCCACCTTCAAACAGTAAGCTGAGCTGTGGATTCACACATGGAGGGATTCCGCCAATGAGCACAACACCCCAGGATCCGATCATCTTCCAAATTTTCTACTGCTGAACATGAGACCTTGGGGAGAACGGTGCACATCGAGCCCTGCCAAGCTCTAGCGCAGCAGGCTTGGCTTGTGGGTGGCCCTGCTGCTGTCACAGCACCACAACCTCATGGAGCACTGCGGCTGTGCAAGGAGACAGCTTCACCCAGTGCACAGAAAGCATCCTCATTCTTCTACTAACACTGTAGCAGATACCTGCCGCCCTGGGTCTGTGCAAGAACCAGGATGATTGACACAGCTCCCACCCACAAGATCCATAAGAAGTCTGTACACAGTGGCAAACCAGTGTAGCACAGGAGAGGGAGAGGCCCAGAAGGCCCCAGAGGGGCCAGGCCAAGAGGAGGGAGAGATTCTCTTCTTTTCGGAAGAAAGATGAGAGGGAGGCAGCCTTGAGCCTGGCACTTGAACTGGAGAAAAATCTTCTAGCACAAGGAAGAAGGTGGATGGACAGGCCGCGTCTTACACTCTGGGAGGACACTGGGCCTAGTGGGACATTGACTCCCTGGCCCAACATCAGGCCAGCCTCTCCCCTGGCCATTACCTTCCATACCTTCCCTCCAATGGACCTCACATCTGGGTGCATGTGTTGCAGGCAGGACCAGAGCCTTCATGTACTGCCTCTGGCTAAAGCTGCCTGTCATCCACCTGACTACGCTCAGCACTCATCCAGCATGGAGATGAATACTTTGGATGCAGAGTCCCACTGGCCTCTTCAGGTGTCCCTCGGGTGGGGCAATCACTTTGTCCCCTGGAGGAGGAGCCTGAAGCACAGCATCCATTCAGCCAGGGCAGAAGGGAAGCAGATGCTTGGCACCACGCTACTGGCCCTCACTTCCACAGTCATGCATCCTCTGCCCCCTCCTCCTCCTCCTCCTCCTCCTCCTCCTCCACCTCCTCCTCCGCCTCCTCCTCTTCCTGCTCCTTCATTTTCTATCACTATGCTCCGGTCCCCTCTGGCACTCCATCCTGGACCTCTGCTTATGCTGCTCTCCACCAGCTGCGCCCCACACAGCCCAGTCCGCCACATGTAGCCCCTGAAGTTCCTGCCCTCTCCAGGTGTGGTGCATTTGCCTGCGTCCCCACTGCTTGCAGGAAACTCCTGTGCCTGGTGATAGCTGAGTACAAAGCTTCCAGCTGCCTCAGGATGGATCCTGAGGTTTGAATGTGTGACTGATTCTACACCAAAACCCCACGGTATAAAATCTCTGGAATTTCCAGCCTCACTGGGCTCACAGAGTCCTCTCTGCACCCTCTGTTCTCAGGGCCTTTCACTCATTTGCAGCTGTGCACATTTTTGAACTGCAGCCACCAAGAGGTAGCTCTCTGGTGATGGGCCCTGTTCTCCAAGACTGACAAGGGGCTGTGTCCAGAGAGAGTGGAGTTATGTTTAGAATTGGCCCAGCTCCCTGCTTATTTGTGCACAAGCACCTGGCTGCACTCACTCAGGCTCCTGGCATTGAGACCCAGCCTTTGGCTAATCACAGGGGAATTTGTGGGCATTTTTCTCTGCTGCTGTCAGAGGCTACCACAGAGCTGCAGCAAGCCTTGTGCTCCTCTCCCTGGCAGCCCAAGAACCTCACCAGGTGCTGTTCTGTGGAACCTGGGGCCAGGGCAGGGAATCTCCCTGTGTATGTACCAGAAACCACAACCGTCTGGGAGGACCGCAGCCCCCAGGGATTCCAGGCTGGAGAGGGAGTCAGACAAAACAAAGCTGTGGTGAGGAGGAGCTGGACGGAGCAGCACGGCCAGACAACCCTGAGCAGGGGCCTGCCCACCCTACCTCCTCTTTGTCTGCCTGCTGCCACCCCCAGCACCCACAAAACTCCAGTGGATGACTGCACTTTACCCCCAGCCTAGCCTAGAAACCAGGCAGATAAAAAGGAAGCTTTGGGGAGGGAGGGCACCCCAAGTCCCCCCAAACTCCCTGTGTGCCTTTAGCAGAACAAAGGCTTCCCACACTCCAGCCCTAGTCCCAAGGTGTTGCTCTCTCTGATTCTAAACAGCAGGCAGAGATCTGAACCTGGTGTCTGCCTGGGGTACTGTTGGCATGGCCGCTGGACTCCTGGGTCTTCCTGTCCACCTGCCCTGCTGCTGAGGTGGCCGTGGTGGGAGTTTGTGTCCTCCCCCACTACCAAGGCCACTGCTGGGCACAGCTGTGCAAAGAGGTCCTGCTCACCAGTGTGCTACCTGTTCCTCAGGCCATCATCTCAGGAACACAACCCATCTCACTCTTGTCATGGTCCAAGTCCCCCTAAGACAGCCTCATTAAATACAGGACCATCTTATACAAATAATGGTCCCATATGCAGACGCACACCTGGTCCTTAGAGGGTACCCAAGGGACACAGAACTTTTGGCATTGACTCACTGTACATATGTATATCCCCAGACCCCTAACTCAGCTTGGTCACTGCAATGATGACCTTCAGATGGCAGGGGTTTCCAAGTGACTGCATTTCTTGGTCATAGCTGATGTTGGCTGTACATGAAAACTCACATTGTCTGCAGTGCTCTTTGGTTCTGAGTCCCAGCTAGAGAAGCCTGACCAGGACCTACTGTCCCACTGCCCTGCAGAAAAGATGGAGATGCCTCTGAATACACTATCTGTCTGAGCATGAGCATGCTGTCACCTACATGCATACACACAGGAAGAGCAAGTTTCATGCAAAGGCGCAGAGAAGGGGCCACCAGCTGGGAGCTGTGCAAGGCTAGTGGCTGGGTGGGGTGCATAATACGTGACACAGAAAGGGAAGGAGCATACAAACAACAGTACCATGGACTGCACCTGCCATGTGCCCACCCTTTCCCTCAGGGCCCCAGGGTAACAGGAAGGTTGTACCAACCACTTGTGTGACTGGAGCAAGTCATTTCTCCTCTCTGTCTGTGGGTTAATTATCTACAAAACAAAATCACTCAACCCATTGGGTCCCTCCAAGATTCGAAGCACCTGGATTTCCTATTCCACATACTATTACTAAAGGAGTTCTCTGCATAGGGTCATGCACCAACCTTCACCTGCCCAGAAGGATCTTGACACATTAGACAGCTGTTGGAGAGGCAGTGCGCTCAGTGCAGAGAGCAGATGCAGAGAGCTCTGCGGGAAATGTCGATTCCCGGATGCAGCCTGTTACATTCTTACATGACACTCAGACCCCAGACTGGGAGCCGAGCAGAAGCACCTGCAATCCATGAAGAGGAGAGATAGCTAGAGTCTAGGTCAGGGGCCCAGGGTTACCTGTACCCCAGGGAGGGAGGAGACAAATGAAGCCACTCAAGGCCTCTTGCCTGTGATCCTCACATTCCACGCCCCGCCAGACTCCTTGCCCTGCAGCAACCTGGCTCCCTTCCAGATCCTGGAAGCCTGATTAGTGTCTCCAGGGATCCCACAGGGTTGCAGCACTGGACCATGACTCAAAGTGATGCGACATAGATTTGCTCCTCTGGCCCTGGGGTTTTGGATGACTGGCCCAGGAAGCTCACTCTCCAGCTGGGAACTAGAAACCACAAAGGGTCTGTGGTTGGTTTTCAAATCCTCAGAGCTAATCTGAAGTCTGCAAAGAGAGCCAGCAACACCCATGTGCCCTGTGGCTAAGAGTGGAAGGAGTTGAACCCCAGTGAACCCTACCAGGCTCGCAGCCTGGAGCACCCGGGGAGGCAGAGAGCAGTCTGCATGCTTGGCTCCTGCCTCTCGTTGTCACCAGTCTGTCTTCTGAGCCAAGGGAGGGAGGCCCGTCTCCCCAGGAAAATCAGGCTTAGAGCTGTGGGGCAAGTGGGAGGTGCACAGGCAGGCTTCTCTCTTGATTCCCGGGAGACGCCCTGCCTCTGAGTTATCTCCCATGTGCGCTCAGCTCCTGATTCTCTCTCACGCTGAAAACTGCCTTCCTATGGGGCATTTGAGGGTCACAGAGCTGCCTCCCTGGGGGGGAGGGGCTTCTACCACTGCAGAGCGTCACCTTCTGATGATCTTCTGCAGTGGGGTGCAGTGAGCACCCCATGATCTCCCAGCAACCAGTGCCTGGAGGAGCAAATGCTTACTCCGCTTAGCCTCCCCCTTGCTTGAGTGATCCTCGCTCTTTGAACACCCCTGTGCCCATCCACAGCACGGTGTATGGCGCCCTGCAGATGAGCTGCATGTTCCAGTTCCCTGTGTGGACAACCTACTTTTACCCAGGTAAGCTAAGGTGCAGTGAGCTTCGGAGGCTGGTGACAGCAGAACTGGCATCTTTGTGAGGAGAGACACACCAGACAGCGAGTACCTCCTCCCCACCCCACCCTCCAAAAAAGCCATGAGAAAACACGCCAAGAAGGTGGTGCTGATCTTACTTTTTCTCTCCCATTCATTCCTAAGGCCTTCAGTACACGTTAATGCCTACAATTCTCTAAATGTAGCTGATCCTTTCTTCCCTATGATTTGTGCTTCTAGGAGGGAGTTCTTAATGGAGAAAGACCAGCTAAGCCCTGGTCCCAGCCCAACCCTGCTGCCACCCAGCTGCAAGCCTGAGTCTCACTTAATTTCTTTCAGCTGGCCCCTGAGTTGGTGTCTTGCAGAATCTCCAGGTGTCTGAATCTGCCACTGGCTCTCTCTCCAAAGGAGTCCCTTGCCTATTTCGGGCACTGCAGGTGCTGCCAACCTCCCCCTCCTATCACCCCTGCACATCGAGGCCCCCTAACACACTGCTCGTCTCTCCTCTATTCCTGGGAGAACAACCCAGCTGGAGCCTTGGGCCTGAGTGCCCTCTAGTCTGACTGCATTTCCTCTCAGGAGATCAGCTGCGTGCTCCCTTCAGGGGAGGGGCTCAGATGGGGGTGCGGCCCCTGTCTCCCTATGGTGCCAGTTGCCAGGGGAGGCTGCCGGGGCAAGATGGGCAGCCAAGGGGCCTTCCAGACTTAAGAGAGAGTGCTATGATATGTTTGCTGGAGGACTCCAGTAATCCTGCCTGCTCAGCCCTTCACCTTGATTTACTGGAAAGAAAGGGGGACCTCCACAGGGGCCAGCCCAGAAGAGCAAGATGGGGAATAATGGGGTGTCTGGGGGCTGTGCTCCAAGAGCCTGCACAGTTCAAATCCCTCCAGTAACCTGCTTGCCAAAATAAATGAAAGGATAAGTAATGTCCTCAGTTTTTTTTAAAGAAAGCGAAAGGGCTGGTGAGATAGCTCAACAGACTAAGCACCTGCTTAGGCAAGAGCGGGGACTGGGGTTTGATCCCCTTCACCACATGTCCCCCTGTCCCCACCCCCAAGTGCACTGAGCTGGCCACTGAGATGGGGTGTGGTGTGCAAAATCTCAGCACTGGGAAGGTTGAAAACAGGTGGATCATTACAAGTCTGAGCTGCGCAGTGATACCCTGTACCAAATACATAAGCAAAAAGAGAAAAAGGAAAAACATTCAAAGCAAGATGATAAAAGGGCAACATTACATTTATTACCTTCATGTTAGCTACTCAGAGTATAAGACATTGGCATTTAACTGTGCAAGCAATAATAGTACAAACCCTTCTCCCTAGTGAACCAAGAGAAGTGAATAGTATAACTATCCCAGTAAAGAGCAAGGGAGATAGCTCAGTGGCATAAAGCCCCTGCCTGGCAAGGGCAAAGTCACGAGTTCAATCCCTGGTACCACACCAAAAAAAAAGTTCAGTCACTATCCCAATTGTCATATAGATAGATAGATAGATAGATAGATAGATAGATAGATAGATAGATAGATAGATAGATAGATAGATATTTTTCCTTTCTTCTTTTTTCCATTCCTCCATCCTACTTTCTCTTTCCTTATAAAGTTTCTTCCTATTTTACCACATCTAACATAGGTGCGTGTGTGTGTGTGTGTGTGTGTCCTTGAGCTCACTTTGTAGCACAGACTGATCTCAAACTCACAACAATCCTCCTGCCTCTGCCTCCCAAGTACTGAGATCACAGGCAGGCACTACCACACCCAGCTTCTTTATACATTTTGGATCTTATTTACTCCATCAGCTTCTCACCTTAGGGAGACAATATGATGTTTACACATGTGAGTCTGATTTATTTTTCATTTAGAGTATGGTCTCAAGTTGCATCCATTTACCTACAAAAGTCTTCAATATGTCCTCAGTTTTCCCACAAGCTTTGTAAACGGATTCACACAGCGAGCCCAAGGAGCAAGATCATCTTCACAAGGTCCTCATCTCCTTTTAGTTTGGTGGGAAATGATGTTGAGGATTTTCAAAGTATGATACATTCCTGTTTGAATCAAATTGCTTTGTTAATGAGATAACAATTGTAAAGCTGATTTGAACATGAAATTTTCAATGAAAATGAAAAGTTCGATTTGTGTTTGAAAATAAATCAGTCTATGGGCCATGGCACCCTGAAAGCACCCGATCTTGTCTGAAAATGAATCACTCCATTAGGTATCTCTACAAACCAAACCACAGCAAAGGAGTAAGACTCAGACACAAGAAGCTACTTTGCTGAGTCTGGCTTCTGCTTGGAAACTAAATAGATAAAAGCCACAAAAACACTTGCAAAAGTCGAAGCTCTGCAAAATGTAAAATCTTGTTCTTAGAGCCCTGTGGTTCAGTTTTGGCTAATTACCTTTGTAAAAAGATATATGAGTGCATCTCAGATCCCTTAAGCCTCTCTGCAGCAGCTCTCCAGGCACAGGGCCCACACAAGGCATACTGAGAGAGACCTTTCCTTTTCCTGTCCTCACCCAAGCACCCCACAGGGCAGGCTCAGCCTCACAGCACGCTTGCAGGAAGACACTGAGTTGCTTTCTTCCCTGGCATGGCCAGGCTCCCGGGACAGAAATGAACCACGTCCCCTGGCCTGTGCCCGGGCTGCAGGTTGCTCTGCGTGCGTCTCAGAGATCAGGCCTTGGTTCTGATCACAGGACACATTCCTTGTGAATGCTCTCAGCCCGCAGCCTCCCTAACCAAGACTACGCACATTCCTCAGGGCTCAGCAGTTCTGTCTTCAGGGTCAGGGCCTTGGAGCTCGGGTTTCCAGGGTCCCAAGCCCCAAGAGGCTTTGCATTCCAGAAACCTCTCTGGGAATCTCCTCCAAAGCCTGCTTCTCTTTGTTTCTCTCCCTTTCACCCAGTGCTACCTTTCCTGTTTTACTTTGAAACAGTAAAACTTTCAAGTCTCTAGTAAGGCTGTAAGGCGGGGTGGTGTTGTCCACAACTAGAAATGTGAGGGATATATAGCCATTTTTCTAGATGCATTCAAGACAGTTGGTCAATCCATGTGCTCCTGTGTATGTAGCAAGCTGCTGAGAAGGCTGATGACCCCAAAGTGCAGGGCCCAAGTCCCTCCTTTAAGCATTTGCACATATATGCTGAAAACGAGTTTTGCAAATGTGAAACAAGAAGTGTCTAATACAAAATCATGCATGTGTAAACCTGGAAATGGATGTATGGAGCTGAAACGTGTGTGTGTGTGTGTGTGTGCGTGTGTGTGTGTGTGTGTGTGTTGAGTTCTTGGTGAGGATCGGAAGAGGAGGTGTTTCTCAAATTTGGTAAAACAGACGGGTCTGCAGAGAGAGGGCAATGGATGAAATTCCATGAGCAGAAAGAGCTAAATAGAATACATGGGTCATGTGATCCATGGATAGGTGTAGACGGACAGGAACAGCAGTGGAGTAGTGAGCAGGAAGTCAGAAAGCAGGGGGTCAGGGTGCAGGGGGTCAGAGAGCAGGTAGACAGGGTTTGGTAAGGGGGGTCAGAGTACAAGGGGTAAAAGAGCAGGAGTCAGAGAGCAGGGGTCAGAGAGCAGGGGTCAAAGAGCAGGAGTCAGAGAGCGGGAGTCAGAGAATAGAAGGTCAGCCTGCTCATGGAAAGCCATGCAACAGGGCAGAAGTGGCTCTCAGGGAGCAAAGCCCAAGTGATTCAGGAAGCCATGACCCACAAGTAAGATACAGGATGAGACAAAGGGCACAGGCTCTATGATCAACCCTTAGAACTTAATGCCCAGAATGACAGAATTAAGAGCCTACTGACCTTGGACATCTTTGCCTGCAGATCTGTAAGCAATAACTCTCTGCAGTTTATAATTGCAAATCCAAGATACAGATAGCCTCTGGCCTACAACAGTCTTTTTAGGAGTTTTAAATTTATAATGGTATAAAAATGTGCCTATATAGTTATTCAGTTCTTAACCTTCAGTAGAGCAGACAATAAACTCCAAGAGATACTCATAGGTTATCATAGAACAGGCTCTGGTGATCATGTCCACTTATAGGCTAACTTAAGTGTTCTGAATATATTTAGGTGTGAAGCTAGGTAGGCCAGTAATATTAAATGCATTTCAATTTATGATATTTTTAGTTAATAAACCTATCAGGACATAAACTCACCCTGAGTCACACAGTATTTGTATCTTGTAATAGCTCAAATGCTCTAAGACAAGATCTCCTATCTAGAATATATCCACGCTCTTACAACTCCACAATAAAAGGACAAAGAAGCCAAATCTTAAGGTCAAAGAATTTGTTGAAAACATTTCTCCAAAGAAGATGTACAAATGGCCAATGAGAACATGAAAAGATGCTAAATATTAGTCACTGGGGAACTGCAAATGAGAACCACAGTGACATAGCACCTCATACCCCATGAGCAGAGCTACAGTAATAGTAGTAGTAATAATAATAACAATCATAAAAAAGCTAAGTGTTGAGAATAATAAATGGCAACAATAGTAATAAGAAGAGAAAGCCAGGTGTTGAGAATGCAGGATGCGGCAGCCTCTGTGGGAAAAACTTTGGCAGCTCCTCGAAAAGTGAGACATAGAGTTACATTATACAGCGATTATCCTTGTAGGTATAAACCTAAGAAAATTGAAAACATATTCACTGGAAAGCTTATGAATATTCATAGGGGTCTGATTAATAGCGGCCAGGCCCAGATCTGAGGGTAAGCAACACATTAGACTTTCTGAGAGTGCTTTCCCAGCTCTGTTCTGAGAAGTCAATTCTGTTTGGCACAGAAGCCCTTGTGCCTCAGGCCAGGAAGAAGCCAGGGACGCAATGCCATGGGTATGCACCAGGTAAGATGGTATGGGGCATCTGCACAGTGCTTCCCGCCCCCTGTGCCTCCTTGAGCATCATTCACAGTGACCACATAAGCTCGACCTCCAAGGGGGGTGGGGGCTGTTCATCCCCGTTCCCTCCCTCATTCAGCAACAGCAGGCAGGAAGAACGAGTCAAAACTTTCCCCTTACCCTGGCAAGCACAAGGGCCTGAGTTCAATCCCTGGTTCCCCTAAAACAAAGAAAAGAAAAACACAAAACTTTCCCCTTAGCTTCTCTTGGGCCTTCACAGAATTAGTCTAGACAAAGATGGACAAAGATGCTATGTATGTTTCTTTTCTTCTCAACGAACTGTTTCTGAGATGGATTCCCTTTTCTTTTTAGTTACTACATTTTGTGGTGATTCCCAGCTGCTTACATGGAGTCTAAGTGTGTGAAACACCTTTCACTGTGATGGTCTGCTTTATGGAGAAGCTGAGAGTATGCCCTCCGATCTTGTTTCCCTCTTCCCTACTGGGGTGTGTGGGTCCCCAGAGAGCCAAGTCCTGGAGGAGGGAAATGAGGCACATAGAGTACAACCTCAAAAATGAATCAGAGGAAAACAATTCATCTATCGATCTACTGCAGGCAGCCAAGTTAGATAGAAATATTATAAGCAATCAGACAGGGCCAGGTCCTCAAAGAAGATAACACAGAAGAGAAGAAACCTTAGAACTGTGAGCGGGACATATGCTCCTGCTGTGGGCCAGACCTAAAGACCAAAGATCTGAACAAATGCTGACCTCCCTAAAGATTAGCACCTGGGATTGATCACCCTGAGGAAGCCAGGGAGAATCATTAATCCAACTTCTACCGGCTAGTTACTGGACAAAGTCCTACTCTATATAGTCATGCCCACTCGCTACCTGACTTGCTTCCCCATTTGCTCCTGGACTTAAACAATTTTACCTGAGCAGTGGTGCTTGTAGTCTCAGTGGCTGACCATAGTTTTGTTCCATCTCATGCCAACCTAATCAAGTTCCCATGTTCTCCACTGCATACCCGTATGGTTTTACTCTATAAAAATCCCTGGAAGAGAGAGCTTCCTGGGGACCAACTGCTCGGGGGGGAGGGAGCTCCTGTCCTTCTCTTGGATAGAAGCTTTCTTTCCCCCAATAAATACATTCTGTCTATAACTTCTGTTCCTAAAACTGATTCTTCAGTTTTAGAGAACACAAACTCACTCCAGTTATCTTTCAGGTCAGGAGTTTCATTTTTTCCCCTGGATCATTTGGAGGTCCCTTTATGAGATCCATTGGGTGGGCCAGGACAAGGGGGCTGTAATCAGCAGAGTAGGAACCAGGAAAGATGATCCCTAGCAGCATTTCGCGAATGGCTCACCCACTCCTCATTTCCACCCCACCCCCAGCCCCAAGCCAGTCCTCTTCCTACTGTGGTGGGATCTTCCTTGCATTCCTTTGTCTTCCCATGACTCATCTGGCTTCTCAGCTCCCCCAGGAGAGAGTCTCATTAATGGAATGCTAATGGTTCTGGGGACCAGGGGTGGGAGAAGAAAACACTAGCCACAGGTTCTTGATTTCCACACTCTGGAGTCTTTGGCATTTGCAGGGAAAGGTGGTAGAAGTGTGTCAATTCTTAGAGATTACAAAAGGCTCCCCTTGGGACAAAACAGCCACTTCTCTAGCTCAAACCCTGGAATCACCCCAGGGTGAAGTACAGGCAACTAGGAAACATCAGTAGTCCAGGGCTCTGGAATTACAGAAATTATGTCCTGAGGGTCCACTGTGAGGACTTCTCCAATGGAGAGCCAACAAAGGCTCCGCCTCCCCTTCCTGCATGTGGAGGATTCTGGGGCTTCTGTAGGTGCCTCTGCGTGGTTTAGCAGGACCCCTCTCCAAGGTAATGTAAGTCACATTCGGTGTCATTTTCTGTCTTCTTCCTCTGTCACCTACGGTAAAGCCTGTGGATACGCACTGACACCCAACCATCAAGATCCCTGTTTATCGTGATTGAGACATGAAAGGAGGTGCCACAAGAGACACCCCCTTCCCTGGAGCTGGCAGCTGGGAGAAGTCATGCAGTTTGGTCCTGGGTTTGTCACACCCTTCCCTGTATTGTTGACCATTAACTCGGGACAGCCCTGGGAGTTCTGAAGTGTGTGTCATGAGACACCACCAGACATGGAACTTTCGGCTGAGACGCACAGGCGTACTTACAGACCGCACGTGGCCTTGCTCCTCTTGGCTTATGGCTTTTCTTCTTTAATTCAAACATATCTCATGTATAAAATTCACCCTCTTAAAATGCAAGATTCGCCAGGTTTTGCAATTCTCACCACTACCTAATTCCAGAAGATTTATATCACCCCAAACATAAACCCCATAACTTCACAGTCAGATCCTGGGACGCTGGAAACCACTGGTTTCCTCTCAGTCTTTATGACTCCATCTACTCTGGACATTTCATGTACATGGGATCATCCAAACATGACCATTGTGTATGACTTCTTTCAATTAGCATAGTAAAAGGGTGAGACTTTCTTGCCGCCCGACAGTAAAATACCACATTGTGTTTATGCACTCATCAGGTGATGGGTATTTTCTGTTCTGGTTGTTCTAAACAATGCAGCAGTGAACAACTGTGTGTCAGTAGTTGAGGGAATGTATGTTTTCAATTCTCTTGGGAGTACAATGAGGCGTAGAATCACTGGTCCATGCAGTCGCTTTGTTTAACATTTTGAAGAACTACCATACTTTGCTGCTGAGAGAGCTGCAGTGTTTTTACATTGCCGCCCCCCAGCAGTGTGAATGCCCCTTCCCTTTTCATCTTCACTGGACTTGTTATTGTCCATCTTTGTATCATAGCTATCTTAGTGAGGACCAAGGGGTATCTCAGCATGGTTTTGATTTGCATTTCCCTAAAAACTAAAAATATTTAGTATCTTGCATATACCTTTCTAAATTGAATATAAATGGTATACGTTTTCATTGTTGAGTGAAAAGGACCTTTTATGTATCATACAAGTCCCTATCAGATATATGATTTACAACTTCTACACTGTTTTTTTCACTTGTTTGATAGTGCCCTTTGTCCTTTTGGGTAAAATCAAGTTGTTTTTTCTTATGTTGCTTGTGATTGTGGCATCTTTCTAGGAAATCACTGCTTAATCCAAGGTTATGAAAGTTTGCATCTTTGTTTTCTTCTAAGGATTTAATCCTCTTGTGTTTTTAATGAGCCCAACAATCATCTGTGCCCTTTTCTAGGAAGACAAGAAGAGAAGGAAAAGGATTACTGAAAAATGAGTCCATTGGAACTCATTCTTTATAGTAATTCCAGCCGGGCGTGGTGGCGCATGCCTGTAATCCCAGCACTAGGGAGGCTGAGGCAGGAGGATTGTTGTGAGTTCAAGACCATCCTGAGCTACAAGTGAGCTTAAGGCCAGCCTGAACTGCACAGTGAGACCCTGTCTCAAAAAGACAAAAAAATAAATAAATAAATATAGTAATTCCAGGAGAAAATTGCCTGATGTAATAGAGAGAACTAGCACTAAGGCTCAATGGGGTATTTAGTTATAGATTTGGGGACCCCTCCTGCTCTGCCCTTTGGAGTTCCAGGCTCTTAGGATGAGCCTGGTATGTAGTTGAAGGGAACTGGCTGGAGCTGAGGAGGCTTCAAGCCCCACTGACACTGCTAACACTTGTCCTCTGATCACTCTTCCGCAGTCGAATGTTGTCCCTCCCTTTCCTTCTCCGCAGCCCTGCCCAGTGCCCATGCCACAGCTGCATGACTTGGCCACTGGATCTTTCCAGGTGTGATCCCCTCACACGGAGGGGATCTCAGGATCGAGTCAGCTTTCAGTAGTCACTGCTGTGTACCCTGCCACACTGCATGGGAAATCCTGTAGCGGACTGGAGCTTTCCAAGGCCACCTGTAAGTCTTTCCACGTCCACACTTTAGCCATCCAGGCCCATCCTTTCTTGAACGTGCTGCACAAATACAAAAACTAAAGTTTCCCTCACTCCTGCTGAACAAGAGGCTTCTAACCAGAGCCTGCACTGGGTGCAAGTGGCAAGATTTTCCAGCTAGCCAGGCCTACTTGTCACAATGTCCAGAACCTCCAAGTAGAATGACCTTCCCTTTTCTCTTTCCCACACTCAGTTCCCAAAGTGGGGTTCCATGAAGGTGCCCCTGACCCTTCCCACCTCTGTTCTCTATAGTTCTCTGAGAGGGGTAGTGCTGGGCTGCAGCTCTACCCCCACCCCAGGCCTTTGGGACTCACAACTGTTTCTTAAATATTCAGGAAATTAAGACAAAATAAAATAAAAAGTCATTCAACCCACACATCCTGCCCAGGAAAAATCCATCCATTGTTCTTTCCTAGGCAACTTCTTCAAAGCTCCACAATTTCTCAGATTTTTATCGCAGCTGTCCCCGGAGGCTGGGCTTTCTCCTCAGGACACAGTGATTCCTGGAGTGTGTTTGTTTTGCTGTTCTGCTGCCAAGCCTAGGGGGTAGCAGTGAAAGCCAACTGCTGGCATTTAATTACACTGTGTTTTACCCATCTGTCCTCTGTATCGTTACCAACTAATTTTTGGTGGGAAAGAGAAGAAACTATTATGCACACCCACACTCGCTCCCAGCATATGTCCTGGTGGTCATATCTCAAATGCAATCAGGAGACTGTAATCACAACGTGTGTTAGCTTGCAAATGTGGCATATTTTGTGTCAAAAGATTAGACTGTCCTCACCTCTTGCATCTGCTCTCTCTGCCATTTGATCCTTATCTGTCCCTGGGCTACTTTGTGCTCAATACTCCCAGGTGACACTGGGCAGATTGACGATCTTGCAGATAGAAACTGCCTCCTGGAAGCTACCATATGCCCAGATTTACCCCACTTTGTTCAAAATTATGACAAAAATCAATTCAACATTCAAAAGTGAAAACACTGGGTGGCCTATGGGCAAGATAGATAGATAGATAGATAGATAGATAGATAGATAGATAGATAGATAGATAGATCAGAAGTTTGCTCAGAACATACACGGAGAAAATAGAAAGAGTACCCAGATTCTCAAACAACAAAACAACTTGTCCTCAGCACATCTAGGGGAAAAAAAACAGAGAAAAATTATCATACAAATGTTTTTTCTCTAGCTTGAACCATACTCTTCAGTTCAATTTGATGTTTGGGGATCATTAACTAGCAGAAGAATTTTACATTAATTTCAGATGCTTACTATGTTGAGGGCCGTTCTATATAATTTTGGGGAGAATTGTTGCATGATTAAATTGGGATTAGGGCTTGTCCTGGCCCTAGTATCTTGCTATCTGTGTCAGGTGTGGCATTCAGAAACATAACTCTGTGTGTCTCCGATCACAGATGGGGCTTCATTTCCTGTGATGGTGTGACACCCTAGGGCAAGACTACTGCAGGTGAAGACATCCTGCTACCTTGAGAACCCAGTAGTAATAGAAAAAGGCTTTCTCTTATTAACCTGCCATCTCTTCTCATTGTCCTCATCAACATAAAGACTTTCATCAGCCTAAGACCAGTACTGCCCTCTGAGGTATCCCATAATCCCCTCACCATTTTCCTCAACCTAAATGCAACCAATAAACACCAAGAGAGATGGCTCAATGGTCTAAGCACCTGCCTGGCAAGCACAAGGACCTGGATTCTATCCTAGCTGTGCTGGTCCTGAACCCCCCAAGCAGGCCAGCAAAACTGGGCGTGGTGGCACACACCTGTAATCCCAATGCTAGGGAGGCCAAAACAGAAGGCTCACTATGAGTCCAAGCTGTGTATTAAGACCCTGTAGCAAATACCTAATTTAAAAACAAAACAACAACAAAGAAGGTCCAGGCTGCCTGGTGGCCTTCTAGGCCCCTGTCATCCCTGATCCCTGCTGCATCACCATTCTGACTCTTGCTCTTTGTTTTAACCATGCAGTGCAACACTTCACAGGAATTGGGGGACTCACTGCAGGGCTCCCCGATAACATTATATACTATAAGAACCCTGCTAACTATGAGCCAGGCAAAATGCTAAATGTTACAGATAGAAAACAAAAAGTCAGAAAACAGCATTAGCACCTTAATTTATGGAAGATAAAGCTAAATTTTAAAATCTCCAGTAAGTGACCCAAGGTAAACGGATGGGAAGCAGGGGGTCCAGGCCATGAGCAAGCCTGTCCCTACTCCAAAGGCCAGTTTGGGGTCACCAGAGATGGGCTTGGAGTCAGACGTCATCCTGGCAGACCACAGACATATCTGTCAGTTTGCGATTTGTCCTGCACATACCCCTCCAGAGTGGATGCTGGAGGAAGGAAGGGAGCCTCGGCTTTGGACTCACTGAGACACATTCAGTTTTACTGGAAAGTCACTTTGGCAGTTGCCAGGGAGGACACTGCCCACATCACTGTGCCCGCCAGAAGCCTGTGATTGTCTTCATGGTAGTTCTTTTTCTCTTCTCTTTGTGCTCAGCCTCTGACTCCCCGATCTTGTGAACTTTCCCAGACTCTGTGTCCTAAGAACCTGGAGACAAGCTGCCATCAGTGTCTAGACGACGGCGAGGTGGAGACCCGGGGCTGACACGGCTCCTGTACATCAGCGCTAAATGTCTGAGCTGTAACCAGTGCAGGTCTTTGTCATCTCGTGGAGCAGTGCAGACAGCACTTGTGTTCTTGTCTGTCCTCTCAGTTCTGTTCCCCCTGGGGACCACTGAGAGCAACGTGCTTGTTTCTTGCGGCCCATGGCACTGTGCTGTGAACCATCTCTTCCTGGAGCCCATGCGAGATGCTCAGCATGGGTTAAAAACCTCTTCTGTCCTGGGGGACCAGAGTCCTGACAAATCTATGCATATTCACCACAAGGAATTCCCGAGGGGCCTAGTGATCTTGCTTACTTAAAATGGGCCCTGTGATGCATCCCCATGGAGGAGACAAGCACTCTTTGGTTCTGTACCCCCAGGGATTAACAAGCCAGGTTTCCTCTTCTGTTCCATTGGCATCTTTGCAGAGGCAGCCTTTTGACAGAACTAAGTAGTAAGGAACTCTCTACCCTAAATCCACCGGTGACCTTAACTTTGCTGTAACTTCTAGCCTGGCCTAAAAGGTCTTACCCATAAAAGCCAAGCCCAGGGCTTTCCAATGACAGATTTTGCTTGTGATGGTCCTTCTGTCCCCTGCAACAAACCTGCAAGTTCCCTCACCCCTCCTGCCCTGCATCTCCCACCACAGGCCCATCATGGGCCCTCCCTGCTCTCTGTCACCGGTTTTCAAAGTATTCTGAGCTCAGTCGGCCATTTACTCTGTTCCTGTTTTCTCTGTCTATTTATTTTCTTTTTCTTTTTTAAAAATAAACTCTTTTTTTTTTTTTTTTTGGTGGAACCAGGGATTGAACTCAGGCCCTTGTGCTTGCCAAGGAAACACTTATTCCACTGAGCTATCTCCCTGACCCCTGTCTCACTCATTTCTGAATGTGAAATACTTTGCATAACAGAAAATGATATAAGGACACCCCTGCATGCAAACTATTGCTCCCAGGCCTCTGGAACATCCCTAGGGAGACTGGCACCCACTGTGCACACCATCTGTGCCCCCTTCGAGGGCCCTCATGCTGCTTTCTCTGAAGTACCCGAGTGCACTGATTGGTACATCGTATCAATTTGAGAAGCTTAGAAGTTTAAGCGACTCAGCGGAGAGCGAGATTCTTACTTTATAAACACCCTCATCCTGTGCAGGAGGAGGGCGTGGACACTGTGCGAGTTCTCCACCCCCAGCCCAGAGGAGCTTGTCTATAATATAAGGAGGGGAGAGAGGCTGGCTAGAAGCTGCAGCTGCTGCCCTTCCCTTTGCTCTGCCCTGTTTTCTGCTGCCATGAACTGCTGCCCTCTGCCATGTCCCACTCTGCCCTGGAGCCAGCTGAGTATGGCCTGAAACTTCCACTAACTGTGTGCTAAATAAACCTTTCATTCCTTCATTTTGGGTGTCGGGTATTTTGTCCCAGCAATGAGTGAAAAGTAAATGAGACACCAAGGATGGAAGAGAATGTCCCCCTAGCTGCAGCACAAGCTCCTGTCACAGTCCCCATGCTGGCCCCTTGACGTCCCTGCATCCCTGCTCAGGCTCCAGGGCCACAGACTCTCTGGCATTTTTTCTGACACAAGTGAAGTCCAAAGGCACAGTACTCCAGGGCTTGTCCTGAGAATCTAGATCTTTCATTCATAGCTCAAATCACTGCACACCCTACCAACTTCTTCACAGTGGGGACCTCAGCCACCCTCTTGAGACTCTGCTCACTGTTCTTCTGACCTCGCTCACAGGGCAATCAACCTTTGACACCAGAAAGAGCCACATCATCAAATTCTTCTCACATCTTGGGGTCGCTTCAGGTGTTTGGTCTCATTTTGTAAATCATTCTTTTCTCTGGCTCTCCAAATCGGACCATAAGCCTTGCCCAGCAGAGCTGAGTGACCACTTTCCCCCCAGCAGGGAATGGAGTCCTCTCCTTACCAAAGTCAAAGCAGCATGTCCAACAGGACAATCCAATAAGCTTCACCTGCTGTGAGCAGCAGGTTTCCGAGGCACACTCATGGTGCGGTCACCACCTTACTAACGAGGGCCGCTATGCATGGGGTCCTCCAAGGTTGCGCTGGTTCATGTCCTGGGCTCTCTCGCTCTTAGCCTTGTATCTGTCCAGGATGGCCCAGGCTTAGACAACAGTCTGGAAAAGAAGTGAACTCTCAAAAGAAAAACCAGAGCCCATGCTCTTCACCATTTATGTACAACATTCAGACCAATCTGCAAGCTGGAGCATGTAGGAAAATGATGGCAAGAGTTTGCCTGAAGTTGGACAGAAGTTCTGATAGCAGGTGCAATGGGTATCTTTGGGAGGAGTGTGTGTGTGTGTGTGTGTGTGTGCGTGTGCGTATGCACGTCTGTTATAGTTTGTATCTAGTTGTCCCCACAAAGCCTTATGTAAATCATAGGGCCCTTGCTGCTCCAGGAGCAGTGCGTGGCTGGAGGGGAGGGGCCAGAGGACCAGGGTGGGGCTTGAGGGGCGGGGCCAGAGAGGCAGGAACCCTTAAACTGACATCGTGTGCCTCCCATGCCTCCCCTCAGGCCTGGTGGCCTCTCTCTCAGAGGTATTGAGCAGCGAATCATCCTGGACAGGCAGCGGCCCAGCCTCTCTTCCAGACCCTGTAGTGTAGAACTACAGTGTCTCGAAGTCTTGCTATGTAATTCAGGCTGTTTTAAACTATGAAACCTCCAGTAACTGTTAGCTAAATAAACCTTTCCTTCCCTAAGTCAGGTGTATGTCCCAGCTATGAGAGAAGAGTAACTATCACAGCGGTCTTGCATCCATTTGTGTATTTCCACCTGGCTAGGCTCAACTAGGCTCCACTTTCTGTATTTGCCTCATATTTCTCTCTAGCAAGCCTACGCAGATTCAAACCCCGAATTTGAGTTCCACACAGAGCATGCTCCGAAGTCTGTCAGTCACAACAAATTGGTGGTTTCAAAACAAGCACACTGACTGAGCTGACGTGTGTGTGTGTGTGTGTGTGTGTGTTTGTGTGTACGCGCACACGCGCATGTGAGTGTGTGTGTCTCTCTGAGCAGGCTGCTTGCAGCACGGAGCTGGGTAGGCTTGTGGGTAGGGCAGGAAGGGAAGGAAATCTCAAAATGCACCCATGCACCCCCGCTCAATACCAAGCCACAGGCGTCTCTTTAACACCCCTGACCAATGTCCTTACACTCAGGACAGGGCTTTCTCAAGTGAACCCTCCCAGGGTAAAGCCAACATCAGGAGGCCCATCTGGTGTACCGGCCTGAAGGGCAGAGCTAATGGATTGATCTCCACCACTGCTACTCCACATAGCCATGTGCCAGTGCACTCTCAGAAGTGTGCCCATCCCCAGAGCCTCACTCTAGCTCTGCAGACAGCACCCTCCCCCCAGGACCCCGAGAAGCACAGCTATGCCACCGCTGGTGAAGTATGCCTAGTCTTTGATTTATAAACACAAGTACAGAAGGCATGGGTCTTTTAATTAGTGCATATTAAGTAGGAAGCACACCAGGCTCTGCTCTGGTACATCTGCACATGCACACAATGCACTCTGGTCACTCTTCCTGTCTTTCTTCCTGCCGAGGCCCCCAGGGGCCGAGCAGCCCTGCTCTACCGTGGCTCTGTCCTGACGTTCTGCTGCATCCCAGGCCCGAAAGCAAGGCCCCTGGACTGAAACCTATGAATCTGAGTCCAAACCACCTTTCCTCTGTAGAGCTCTTAGGCCATAGGGCACTCTCTCTGTCAGTTGGTTTCCTGTTGTTTGACAGCTTCCCTGTCACAACTTCCCTGAGACAGGAAGGGTGGAGCCTCAGGTAGCAAAATTACAGGAATAAATAGCAATAAAGATAAATGACAGATAGATAGGATAGATAAATAAATTTGATAGAGTCGATAAATACATTAGATAAAAAAGAGATAGACTAAGTAGTTTCATTTTATTTTATTGTCGTTTTGAAACAGGGTCTCAGTATGGAATTCAGGCTGGCCTTGAACGCACTTCAGCATGGGCTGGCCTCAAACTCACAATGATCCTCATCCCTCTGCCTCCCTTGTACTGAGAAAACAGGCTTGCACCACCATGCCCAGCAAATTATGCGGTTTAGATAGATGATAGATGAATTAGATGTTAGATAAGGGCGGTGATAAGTTAGACAAGTTAGACAGATTCTACAGATCCATAAGATGGATGGAGTCGATGGATAGATAGATTAGATTAAAAAATGATAGATAAGCTAGATGATGGAAAGATGATAGATAAGATAGACAGTTGATAATTAGCTGGATTAAATATAGATTAGGTATAACAGATGATCAAGTAGATGATATGTGGTAGGGTAGATAGATGATAGATACATAGGTAAATGAGATTGATGCTAGATAATATAGATGCTGGCTTCAATAGATCAAATAGGAAAATCAGAGAGAAACATGCTAGATAAGTTAGATGACAGGAAGATGTAAGAGAGATTAGACAGATTATAGGTTAAAGGGAAGATAGATTTGATGATAGATAGATAGATAGATAGATAGATAGATAGATAGATAGATAGGTAGATAGATACATATGCAGACAGACAGATGATGGGCAAATAATTGAAAGATGCAGAACCATGACAGATGAGTGTGTGGGTTGAGAAAGGTGGAGAGGGCTGCTGGATGAGGACAGGCCTGCTCTGTGACTTGCGCTGGCCTCTTGCCCTCCGTGGGGCTGACTTCCTCCCTGCAGCCCCGCTTCAACCCTGCAGGAGCGCGGGACTGTGGCTTGCAGTCACCAAGTGCTGTTTTTGCTCAGTAGGGCCCAGCTCCAGAAGCTCAAGTTGCCTGGCAGTGGTGAGATAAGCAGCCTCCTTTTCACTGTTTTGACATGAATTGTTTCCCCCAGGTGCCTCTAAATACATAAGTGCTTGTGTTCCTGGAATGACAAGAAAGCTCATTTTTATTGGCATCTCCTGCTTTGGATTTCATGGGCACCCTAGTTTCCATAAGACTGAGATTATTGCTTCATGGGGATGGGGATACCCCTTTGGGTAAGAAACCGTCTCATTATGGACAGTTAGTTCTGCAAGACTTGAGAATTCAAGGTGGCTGAAGGTTCAGGACAGTGACAGGAGACATTAGGACCCCACTTCAGAGGGTCTAAAATAGGTTGTAAAACTCAGCAATTCAATGTCCCTGCAACCTTTTAAAAATTCCATAGCTCCTGGTATTCTCAGCTGAAAGGGGGAAGAGGTAGGTCACGTAAGTTTAGGGATAATAAACTAGGTTTTAGGCAGCACTCCTTAAGCACTTACCACATCTACATGGAGAGCTGATCCAAAGTTTTAAGGTAAGAAAGGAGGCAGATACAAAATAAGACTGCGAAGCCAGGTTTCGTCCTGCTCTGGTTACTGGTACCTGGGTACCTGCCGGCCTCACTTTCAGGACCCTGTCAGGTGTTGCATACGCACGATTTAACAGGTAGGAAGTGCAGAGACAGGTGGGCCTTGAGTCCACAGGCAGGCTTGTTTCCAGGGCTGTGCGCTTGGGACTCTGCACCTAACTAGCAAAATGTTTAATACAAAGGATGATTGTTTGGAAAAGGGCTGAGCCAAAAGGAGAAGCCACAGTCCCACAGTCTGCCTGTGCAGCCTGCCAGCCCACTGTGGCAAGCCTCTGACTCTGACAGCACCCTAGGGAGTCGCTTCTTGTGCAGCCTGCTCCATCTGCCCTGAAATGAAGTTATCTTGTACTATAAAATTCACTATAGGAGAGGGGGAAAAA